>VMDO01003683.1:0-138524 GCA_007922755.1 Pedetes capensis | reverse complement strand
CTGGAGACGTCCATTGAATATACCATGGACTGCCAAAAGAACCAACAGATCTGTCCTAGAAGAGGTACAACCAGAGTGCTCCTTGGAAGCAAAAATGGCCAAACTGCGTCTTACATATTTCGGACATGTAGTCAGGAGAGAACAATCCCTGGAGAAGGACATCATGTTTGGAAGAGTGGCAGGTCAACGGAAAAGAGGAGAACCCTCCACCAGATGGATTGACACAGTGTCTGCAACAATGGGCTTAAACATAAATAAGATGGTTTGCCTGGCACAGAATCGGCAAGTGTTTCGATCTGCTGTACATAGGGTCGCTATGAGTCGGACTCAACTCGATGGCACCTAACAACAACAACAACAACAATAGTTATATAATTTAAGCTCATTTTCCCCTACAAATGGACCTCCTGCATGAAAACCTGAAACAGAAAGAATTACTCTGAATAGAAAACTATACATGTAAATGACTAAATCAATTTAACTCTCCTAATGGGTATTTTCATCCTAACAGAAAGTCTGGTTAACTAAGTTTAATCTCTATTGTGAAATACATTAGGTAGAAATAACTTGAGAAACATTCTTCATTTTTATTATTTCTGCCTCTCTTATCCCTAAAAAAAAAAAAAAAAAAAATACCTGGATGGTGATTATCATCTTCTCTTAGAAATTAAGAAAGTGATGACACTGACATGATATTGGTAAGAACCAAACTTTTGTTAAAGATATTTTATATTTAGAACCATAAATTGAACATTGTAGTAAGGATGGGACTACCAGGCAAAGTAAAAACTAAAGGTAGCCAGTTTGAGGACTCTACTGTTCTTAGGAGTAAATACTTGAAGAAACAAAAGTCTAATTCATAATTTATGTCAACACTATCATTTTTAAAGAAACTATAAAGTTAACATAATCAGAAGATTTCAATCCTGAACATTCACCAAAGTATATATTCATCACTGTTCATCCTGAAAGGCAGATGGGAGAATTCTATAAACACTATACATCTCTGTATTTAATTCATTTTCAATCAGTATATTTGCTAGATTTTATTTCAATTTACAATTATTCAATTGACCTTCCTTCAAAAGGATAATCATCCCTGCCTGTTCCTATGTACTTCTGTAGGAGTAAACATCTTTGCTCCATTGACTTTGGACTTGGCTACTGATTTGCTTTGGCCATTGGCAACACATAAATGTCCAAGCAGAAATTTTAAGAACTACTGTGCATTTCTGCCAAATCTGACCCCCAACCCCCATTACAAGAACAGCATGGCCCAAATAAGAGTTGTTCTCCAGCCTGGATCTCAGAATTAGAAGATATGTGGAGAAACAACAGAATAAATGCCAATTTTCAGTTAATATGTAACAAGAGGAGAAAATAAGCTATGGTAAACTGCTAAAATACTGAGGTCATTTGTTATCCAGCATAACTCAGCAAAAGTTAATACAGTGTATAATGCTTTATAATCAGAAAAAAAATACATTTTACTACTTTAACCTTTAAGGACAGCAGTTATAATATTTCAAGGACAATTAGAAAAAAAATGAGTTACTATCAAATTTTTAAGGCATCAGAATGCTTATGAAGTAATATGAAATAGATGAACTAAAATTGGACAAGGGCTGGGATTTAGCTCAGTTGGTAGAGTGCTGCGCTGCAGTCTCTGAGGACCCGAGTTCAATTCCCAGCACTGCAAAAATGGGAGAAGGACCTGGCAATCCACTCCCAAGGCAATCCCGAAACTGTCAGCCATTGAAAACGCTATGAGGGTCGATATGAGTCGGATACCGACTTGACAGCACCTAACAACAAAATTGGGCATGGTACCACATGCCTGTGAACCCTGTGATTCAAGAGGCTGAGCCAGGAAGATCATGAGCTGCAAGCCAGAAGCAGCCTGTGCAACTTAGTGAAAAAATGAATCAAAATAAAAAGTAAAAAATGTTGTGGGGTGCAGCTCAGCTCAATGGCAGAGCACTTGCTTAGCATGTGGGAGGCCCTGGGTTCAACTCCCCAAGACAAAAAGAAAAGAAAAGAAAAGAAAAGAAAAGAAAAGAAAAGAAAAGAAAAGAAATTCATGAACTAAAATTCTAAAAAGAGAAGAGCCCATGCTCTTGCTAGGTAATAATTATCTGCCATTTTCTTTCTGGAGCATTTAAAGTATTCTGTACATAGAAATGAGACTGGCCCAGACAGATGGACTCTACTGAAGGAAAAAAAGAAAAGAAAAGCCATAGAGCTCTTTAGTGTGGTAGTCTGCAAACTAGAAAGCCCTAAATGCAAGACTAAAAGGAACATTTGCTGAATTCAAAGTAATGCTGGAGACCACAAGAATGAGCATCCAAAGTGAAAGACATGGCAAAATGAAGTCTTCCTCAGTCTCACAGTGCTTACAAGAAAAAGTCTTGCTAGAAAAAGGGGAATAACTACAAATGTCATGATAGATGTGCAGTATGTGCCTGAATTTGAAACACTGTGGGCAAGAGATCAAAGGACTAATTTCAAAACATGTAAAGAGCAGAAATGAAACTCCTGCTGTCTTTCTGGACTGTAGAAGAAACTTGACAATCTTTCAAACAAAAACCTGGTATATCAAGGGAGGCAAAGTAGAGATAGCCTAAATCTTACTGAAAATGCAATCCAGATTGACTCTAATAAAATCCAGCTCAATTCCTAATTAAATTAAGATTTCAATACTTCACATACTTGGCCTAACAGTTGAAAAGGGGAATCATCTCAGGTAGAAAAAAATCATCCCCAGCCTCTACCTACTTAAATTACATATAATGTTTAGTTTATGATTAAAAATTATAACATTGAGCAGACAAGAATATGTGACCTATAATCAAGACATAAAGCAGAAAATAGAAGTAAAGAAAATAGAATATGTGACCTATAATCAAGACATAAAGCAGAAAACAGTAAAATTAGAAAACCCAGACATTAAATGAGTAGTTATTAGCATGCTCATTGAGAGAAAAAAGTGAACAAAATTTATGAAAGGATGGAGAGTCACCTAAAAAAACGGAACCAGTTTAGAAGAATGAGACTTCCTAGAACTAAAAAAAATAAGATATTAAAAGTGAATTCATCAGATACATTTAATATTAGCCTAGCACAACAGAGAACAGAACTGGTAAGTTTAAAGAACAGAAAATACCCAAATGAACAACAGAAAGAAAAGAGACAGCAAGCAATAGAAAATATTCAACTAAATCACAGAAAGAACAGAAAGAACAAATGCAAAAGATATGTGAGACATAGCCAAAATATCTAATACAGTTGAGTACAAGAGGAAGAAACTGAGATAAAAGTAAAATTTAAAAATAGAAAAAAAGTCTTCCAAAGTTGATGAGAAACATCAACCTAGCAAACCCCAAAGAGGATAAACTGCAAAGAAAATCATGCCTAGACATCACTGAGTCAAGACATTATAAACTCAAAACAAAAATAAAATCTTAAAAACAATCAAAAAATGCATACTCTTTTAAAGGACCCATAATAAGTCTAGTGACTGACTTTCTAACAGACATTATGGCAATGAGAAATATGATTTACATATATGAAGTGCTGAAAGAATGAAAGATGACAAACTGGAATTTTGTACCAGGAGGTACAGGATAAAACACTGCAAAGGGTTGTTATTGTTGTTAGGTGCCGTGGAGTCGGTATCCGACTCATAGCGACCCTCATAGGGTTTTCAATGGCTGACTGTTTTGGGATTGCCTTGGGAGTGGATTGCCAGGTCCTTCTCCCATTTTTGCAGTGCTGGTAATTGAACTCGGGTCCTCAGAGACTGCAGTGCAGCACTCTACCAACTGAGCTAAATCCCAGCCCTCTGCAGAGGGTAGGAGGAAATAAATGAAGTTAAATGGTTGTGATTTTGAATTGTTTGGGAAATGGTAAAAGTATTAATTTAAGATATACTAACAAATCAAATATATTTATTAAAATCTCTAGGATGACTAAAAATTATAATTGTAGGGTAATATATAACTGAAAAACTAATGGATAAAAATGAAACTTAGAAAACTTGAAAAATAATATGTAGGAAAGAAAGAATTTTTTAAAAGAACACATGGGATAGATAGAAAAAATAGTGAAATGATAGATTTTTACCTAACTATATTATTAATTACATTAAATTTAATATAAATAGAACAAACATTCCAAGTAAAACACTGATTGCCGAACAAGGTAATATAAACATGGCCCAACTATATGTCATTTCCAGGAGGTATAACTTAAATACACGAATACAGATATGTTGAAATAAAAAGAAGGAAAAAATGCACCATGGAAATATCAGTGAAAATAAAAGTACAGTGTTTAAGTTCAAAATACACTTCAAGGCAAGAAATACTACTAGAGATAAGGGAAAAATAGACGAATCTACATCATTCTAAGCATCTCACTCATAACTGACAAGAACAAACAGACAAAAACACAAGCACTGAAGATTTGAACATGACTAACCAATTTGACCTCCCTGACAAAGACCACTATCATCAACTGGAGAATAAAAAATCTTTTCAAGTACACATGAAATGTATCAATTTTTTATTTTCATTTATTTATTTATTTTTATTTTACAGTACTGAGGGATTAAACCCTGGGCCTCCCGCATGCTGGGCAAATGCTCCACTACTGAGCCACTCTCATACCCTTTTTTCTTTTTTGAGACAGGGTCTTGCCTAGTTGCACAGGCTGCCTCTGGCCTCTAACTCATGATCCACTGACCTCAGCCTCCCAAATGGCTATGATTACAAGAGGGCATCAAGACATATGGCTGAGAGATATCAATCTTATACAAACTCTGTCAGAGAATAAAAAACAAAGAGAAAGAAAACTTCCCAATTTTTTAGGAGGCCAACAACCTTGATATCAAAATCTGAGAAAAATATTACAAGAGAATTGCAGATCAGTATTTCTCATGAGTAGATACAAAAGTCCTAAACAAAGTAACAACAAATTGATATAATGTGCAATGTTAGTTTAGCATTTGAAAATCAATCAGTATAATTCAACACTTACAGAAGGCCACAAACCACATGGTTCATCCCAATAAAAGCAGAAAAATCATTTGATAAAATTAAACAGCCATTTATGATCGAGAAAACTCTTAGAATATTAGGAATAGATAGGCACTTCTTTACTATGATAGAGTCTTGACAAGAACCTATACCTACCATTATAGTTAATAGTAAAATATTGAACTTTTCTTGCCCTGAGTTCAAGAATGAGTCTATCATTATTTCTGTTAAACAATGTTCTAGAAGTCTTGGCCACTACAATAAAGAAAAGCAGTATCTCTATTGGTATTCCATCAATTCCTAGAGCTTTGTGTTTCACCAATTCCTTCAAGGCAGCTTCCACTTCGTCCTTCAATACCATTGGTTCCTCTTCATATGTAACCTCTTGAAATGGTTGGTCATCTACCAATTCTGTTTTGTATAATGACTCTGTGTATTCCATCCATCTTCTTTTGATGTTTCCTGCATCATTTAATATTTTCCCTGTACAGTCTTTCACTATTGTCACTTGAAGCTTGATTTTTTTCCTTCAATTCCTTAAGCTTAAGAAACAGACAGTGTGTACTTCCCTTTTGGTTTTCTGTCTCCAGCTCATTGCACATATCATTATAATATTTGTTTTTGTCTTCTCAAGCTGCCTTTTGAAATTTTCTGTTTAGTTCCTTAACTTCATCATGTTTTCCATTTTCTTTAGCTGCTTGAAATTCCAGGGTAAGTTCCAGAGTTCTTTTGACATGTAATTTGGTCATTTCTTTTTTTCTTGCCTTTTAATAACCTTTTGCTTTCTTCTTGAATGATATCTTTTATGTCATGCCACAACTCCTCTGGTCTCCTATCATTTGGGTCTAATGCATTAAACCTATTCTTGAGGTGGTCTCCAAACTCAGGTGAGATATATACAAGGTCATACCTTGGCTCTCATATACTTGTTCTAATTTTCTTCAGCTTCAGTTTGAACCTGCATATAAGTTGTTGATGCTCTGATCCACAATCAGCACCTGGTCTTGTTTTGACATTTGATATAGAGCTTTTCCCTCATCTCTTTCCACATATATAGTAAATTTGATTCCTATATGTTCTATCTGGTGAAGTCCATGTGTATAGTTGCTGTTATGTTGTTGAAAAAATGTATTTGCAATGAAAATGTCATTGGCCTGACAAAATTCTATCATGTGACCTCCTGCATTGTTTCTGTCACCATATTTTCCAACTACTGAGCTTTCTTCTTTGTTTCCAACCTTTGCATTCCAGTCACCAGTGATTATCAGTATGTCCTGATTGCATGTCAGATATATTTCAGATTGCATAAGCTAGTAGAAATCTTCCCTTTCTTCATTTGTGGCATTAGTGGTGGATGCATAAATTGGAATAACAGTCATATTAACTGGCCTTCTGTGTAGGCATATGGATATTATTCTATCACTGACAGAATTGTATTTTAGGACAGATCTTGAATGTCTTTTTTGATGATGAGTACAATCCCATTCCTCTTAGTGTATCATTCCCAGCATACTAGACCATATGATCATCTGACTCAAAATGGCCCATGCCGGTCCATTTTAGCTCACATCAGTGATGCCTAGACTGTCAATGTTTATGCGCTCCATTTCTCTTTTAACAATTTCTAATTTTCCTAGATTTATACTATGTACATTCCATGTTCCAATTATTAGTGGATGCTTACCGTTGTTTCGCCTCATTTTGAGTGGTGCCACATCAGTAAATGGGGGTCCCTGGGGTTTTACTCCAACTCTGTCATCAAGGTAGATTCTACTTTGAGGAGGCAACTCTTCCCCAGGAGTCTTTTGAGTGCCTTCCAACCTGGGGGTCTCATTTTCCGGCACTATATCTCACAGTGTTTCTTTGCATTTCATAGGGTTTTCAATGGCTAGTTGTTTCAGGAGTGGTTGGCCAAGTCCTAATCTGTCTGAGTCTGGAAGCTCAGCTGAAACCTGCCACCATGGGTAACCCTGCTGGTATCTGAGATACCCGTGGCATAGCTTTCAGCCTCATCACAACAGGCAAGCCCCCACAGTGCGGCAAACTGACAGACGTGTGCAGGGTAATATACATAGGGAATATGAAATAATCTATAAACTATCAAATATTAAAAATAAGCAAATTTAGCAAGGTTGCTATTTAAAAGACCAAAATATAAAAATCAATTGCATTTCTATGTATTAGTATGAAACAATTCAAATATGAAGTCTAAATAAACAATACCATTTTAAAACATCAAATACCTAGCCATAACTCTAACAAAAGATGTTCAAGACCTTTACATTATAAACCATAAAACACTGCTGAGAGAATTTAAAGATCAAAGTAAGTGGACAGACAGTCCACGTTGAGGAATCATGTTAATTCTCTTCACGTGCATCTACACTTTTAATACAACTACATTCATAATAGCAACAGTAGTTTTGAACTATAATGAAATTCTAAATATATATTACAAATGAAAAGGATTAAGTATGGTTCCCCCAAAAATGCTGAAGATACAAACATTGGGGGAACATATACTACCAAACATTAAGATTTAGTATTAAAAAAACTAGACCACCATGGTGCATACCTATAACCTCAGCAATTCAGGAGCCTGAGAGAAAAGGATTACAAGTTCAAGACCAGAAGCAGCCTATGAAACTTAGTGAGACCTTGTCTTAAAAATAATTTTAAAAGGGATGAGGATGCAGCTCTGTAATAAAGTGCTGGCGTAGCATGTGTGGAGACTCTGAGTTCAATCCACAAGTCTAGAAAAGAAAAAAAAGAAAAAGAAAAGACTGTTTAAAGCTATATTAATTAACATAGCCCTCACATGTCTGTCATTTTGCCATATCATGAGGGTTTATGTGCTAAAAGTTATGTCACCAGTATTACAGATACCAGCAGAGTGACTTATGGTGGACAGGTTTGATTTGAGCTTCCAGACTAAGACAGACTAGGGAGAAGGACATGGCAACCTACTCCTGAAACAATGAGCCACTGATGATAAAAAAAAAAATTATTGTACATATACACAATGGAATACTACTCAGCAATCAAAAAAATGAAATATGTCTTCTGCAGCAAAATGGATGGAACTAGAGAAAATTATCTTAAGTGAACGGATACAAGCCCAAAACAAGAAATACCACATGTTCCCACTCATATGTGGGAGCTGAACCAAACATGAAACAAGGAAAAAATACTATACATAAGTTGGAACATAATAAAAAGCTCATGTAAACTTAGTGTAAAAGGGACAATTTAACAAGTGGAAAGAAGGAGGGAGAGATCTAGCAAAAGGAAGCAATGATGGGAGAAGACAGAAGGGGGAGGAGGGCCAGACAGGAGCGAAGAAGGAGAGAGAGATCAACCTCAAAGTAAACAGCCCAACTTTAATAGTTTAGGAAATAATAACAATAATATCAATAATACCAAAGGATGTCAATAATGCAAACAGACTAGATTACTCATGTAATACTGCTGAGAATGTAAAAAGATAGATCACTACAGAAAAAAGTTTGGACTTAAAATAAGGATACAAAAGGTTATATAGATAAATATTCCCGCAAAAAGACATACAACTAGAAAGGAGGTCATTGGCAGGGGAGTGGGAGATGGAAGAGGAAGGGCACGAGAGGGTAAGGGGGAAGTTATGTGTACAATGTACAATGAAATGCATATGCGGAAGTGTCACAATGAAATACATGTCAGAATGAAACCCATTAAGTTGTACATTTAAAATTTTCAATAAAAAAATTAGCCATCGTAAACCCTACGAATAGCAGAGAAACACTGTCAGATGTAGTGCTGGAAAATGAGACCCCCATGTTGGAAGACACTCAAAAGATGACTGGGGAAGTACTGCCTACACAAAGTAGAGTTGAACTTAATGATGGGAATGGAGTAAACCCCAGGCACTTCCATTTGCTGATGTGGCATGACTAAAACTGAGAAGGAACAACTGTAAATATCCATTAATATTTGGAAAGTGGAATGCACATAGTATGAATCCAAGGAAATCAGAAATAATCAAAAGGGAAATGGGGTGTATAAACATCGAAATTCTAGGCATCAGTGAATTAAAATGAATTGGTATGGGCCAGTTTGACTCAGATAATTATATGGTCTACTATGCCAGGAATGACACTTCATTCATCATCAAATGCATCCATCATCAAAAAAGATATCTCAAGATCTGTCCTGAAGTACAATACTGTCAGTGATAGAATAACATCCATATGCCTACAAGCAAAGCCAGTCAATATATCTGTTATTCAAATTTACACACCCACAACTAAGGCCATAAATGAAGAAAAGGAAGATTTTTACCAACTTCCAGAATCTGAAATTGATGGAACATGAAACCAGGATGCACTGATAATTACTGGTGACTGAAATACAAAAGGTTGAGACAAAGAGGCAGGCTCAGTAGTTGGAAAATATGGCTTTGGTGACAGAAATGATGCTGGAGATTGCATGATAGAATTTTGTCAGGCAAAGGATAATTTCATTCCAAATATATTTTTTTCAGCAATGTAAATGGCAATTATCTATATGGAATTCACCAGATGGAACATACAGGAAAGAAATTGATTACATTTGTATAAAGAGATGATGGAAAAGTTCAATATCAAATGCGAGAACAAGACCAGCTGCTGATTGTGAAACAGACCATCAACTGCTTATATGTAGGTTCAAACTAAAGAAAAATAGAACAAGTATACAAGGGCCAAGGTATGACCTTGAGTATATCTCTCACCTGAGTTCAGAGACCACCTCAAGAACAGATTTGATGCATTAGACACTAACAATGGAAGGCCAGATGGGCTATGGCATGACATCAAAGATATTCATGAGGAAAGCAAAAAGTTATTAAAAAGATAGGAAAAAAGAGAGACACCAAACTACATGTCAAAAGAGACTCTGAAGCATGCCCTTGAACATCAAGCAGCTAAAGAACAGGAAAACATGGCAAAGTTAAAAAACTAAAAAGAAGATTTCCAAGGACATCTTGAGAAGATAAAATCAAATATTATAATGATATGTGCAAAGAGCTGGAGATAGAAAACCAAAAGGGAAGAACATGCTCTTTTTTTTTTTTTTTTTTCAAGCTTAAAGAATTAAAGAAAAAACTCAGGCCACAAGTGGCAATAGTGAAGGACAATCAGGGAAAATATTAAACAATGCTGGAAATACCACTAGAAGAGGGAAGGAATGTTCAAAATCATTATACCAAAAAAAGATGATGGATGACCAACCATTTCAAGAGGCTGCACATAATCAGAAACCAATGGTACTGAAGGATGTAGTGGAAGCTGCCTTGAAGGAATTGGTGAAACATAAGGCTCCAGGAATTGATGAAATACTAATAAAGATGTTTCCACAAACAGATGCAACACTGCAGGTGCTCAATTGTTTATGCCAAGAGATTTGGAAAACAGTTACCTGGCCAGCTAAATGGAAGAGATCCATATTTGTGACAATTCCTAAGAAAGGAGATACAATAGGATGTGGAAATTATCAAATAATATCATTAATATTTCATACAAGTAAAATTTTGCTAAAGATCATTCAAAAGCAACTGCAGCATTATATACACAGGAAACTGCTGGAAAAATCAAACCAGATTCAGAAGAGGGCATGGAACTAGGAACATCATAGCTGATGTCAGATGGATATCAGGCGAAAGCAGAGAATACCAAAAGATGGCTATGTTTTATTGACTATACAAAGTCATCTGACTGTGTGGATCACAATAAATTATCAAGAGCATTGCAAAGAATGGGAATACAAGAGCCCTTAATTGTATTCATGAGGAACCTCTACAAGGACCAGAAGGCAATCATTTGAACAAAACAAGGAAACACTGTGGTTTAAAGTCAAGAAAGGTGTGCATCAGGGCTGTATCCTTTCACTGTACCTCTTTAATCTCTGAGCAAATAATCTGAGAAGGTGGACTTTAAGAAGAAGAACTTGGCATCAGGATTGGAGAACAATTCATTAACAATCTGTGTTATACAGATGACACAACTCTGCTTGCTGATACTGAAGAGGACTTCAAGCATTTACTGACAAAGATCAAAAACATAGCCTTCAGTATGGATTGCACCTCAACATCAAGAAAATAAAAATCTTTACAAGTGGGTCAGTAAGCAACTTCATGATAAATGGAGAAAGAATGAAGTTGTCCAAGATTTGGTTTACTTGGTTCTACAATCAACACCCACAGAAGCAGCCATCAAGAAATCAAAAGACACATTACATTGGGAAAAGCTATTGTAAAAGACCTCTTTATATTGTTCAAAAGTAAAGATATCAGATTGAAGATGAACATGTGCTTGATTCATGCCATGGTATTTTCAGTTGCATGATATGGTTGTGAAAGCTGGAAGCTGAATAAAGGATACAGAAGAAGGATTGATGCTTTTGAATTATGGTGCTGGAGACGAATACTGAATACTCCATGGACTGCCAAAAGAACCAACAGATCCATCCTAGAAAAAGTACAACCAAAGTGTTTCTTGAAAGCAAGAATGGCTAGACTGCATCTTACTTACTTATTTTGGACATGTTGTCAGGAGGGACCAATTTTTGGAGAAGGACATCATGTTTGGGCCAGTGGTGGGTCAATGAACAAAAGGAAGACCTTCAACTAAATGGATTGACACAGTTGCTGCAACAATGGGTTTAAACATAGGAAGCTAGTGTACTAGGCACAGTATCCAGGTGTGTTTCATTCAGTTTGTTCATAGGGTCACTATGAGTCAGCCCCAACGTGGCGGCACCTAACATAACAACAATTAAGACAGAAATGGGCTGGAGGTTTAGCTCAGTGCTAGAGATTATGCTTGGTATGCACAAGACCCTGAGCTGAATCTCCAAGACCAAAAATAAGGGAGGGGGCAGTATTAATGCAAACACAGACAAACCAATAGAAGAGAATATACACTCTAAGAACAGACCCACCTGATTTATATATCCAATGTAGGCTACAAACCAGGGAGAAAGGGGAAATTTTTTTAATAAAAATAGTGCTGGATTAACTAAATATCCACATTTAAAAAATTTCATCTCTAATTCACATCATTCACACAAATTAATTTGAAATGCATCTCTTCTTCACCTTATACATACAAATTATTTTGTAATGTAGCATTGCACTTCAAGTAAAAAGGAAAACAAAATTTCTAGAACAAAGTTTTGGAGAACACTTTCATGATCCTGCAGTTGGCAAAGGTATCTTAAACAAAACATTAAAAAAAATAACCAGAAAAAGCAAACTTCATCAACTGACCTTCACTAAAATTAAGAATTTTTGTTTATTACAAGATACTATTAGGAGAATTGGGAGAAGGACCCAGCAACCCACCCCCAAAAATCAATCCACCACTGAAAACCCTATGAACAGCAGAGAAGCACTCACAATAGTGTTTTACCTGTTGTACATAGTGTCACTATGAGTCGGATACCGACTCGACGGCACCTAACAATAACATTAGGAGAGTTAGCCACAGACTAGAAGATATTTGCCATTCAGAATATATGAGGTACTCCAAAAAATCCAAAAGGGAAAAATAGCCCAATTTTGAAATATGTTAAAAAATTAATGTATATTAAAAGTGCTTAGCCAGTCCTGGTGGCACAGACCTATAATCCCAGCACTCAATAGACTGAGGCAACAAGCCTGTAAGTTATAGCAGGACTCTATCTCAAAAAACAAAGATGAAAAATATTTAAAAAATAGAATTTTTGTAGCATAACACATGTCAGTGACTTAAGAGGCAGAGGTAGGCAGATCACAAATTCAAGGTCAAAAACAGCCTCCACAGCTTAGCAAGACCCTGTCTCAAAACAAAAAAAAAAATTAAAAGTGGCTGAAGGTGCAGCTCAGTGGTACAGCACTTGCCTAGCATGTACCAGGCCCTACGTTTAGCCCCCATTACTGCAATAAATAAAAAATTGAACAAATAAAGTACTCACTATCATTACTCACCTGGGAAATGAACCTGAAAAAGCACTGCATGCTGACTAGAATGGCTAAAATTAAAAACATTGAAAGTACCCAACTTTGAACAAGAATTAGAGTAGTTTAAACTATTCTACATTGCTGCTGATGATTGTAAAATGGTAAAAGCCCTTTGGAAAACAACTACCCAGAAATTTTACTCCTAGAAATAGTATAATATGTTCATCAAATGGCATATATAAGAACATTCATAGCAACTTTATTTATAATAGTCAAAAACCAAAAATAATTCAAATATCCATTAACAGAAGAATAAACACAATTCATTTAATACAAATCAGGAGACCCACCTGTCCTTGGGGTGCTAGGCATGCAATATTATTAATACACTGTTAAAATTAATATTCGTGTTGATAAGTTTTTTTTATTCTTGCCTTAAGTGACCCTTCTGCTGCTTGTTTTTCTGCAAGGCAAGCACTGGAGTCAGGGGATAATGTGGTCTGACTCCCTGGTCTCTCCCTTGTGGTTCTTCCCGTTTTAAACAAAAGAACTGTAGTGCAAGGAGCCACTTTCACACCTACTGATGGTGTAAACACTCCACAGACATTTGGAGGAAGGTACGAATGTGCAACTGGTTGCTACACCTCCAATTCCTGAAGGTACAGCTTCAGTCATGGCTATTTCAACCAGTTTGCAGTTTACACTGTACTTTCTGTTATGGTAAGTCTTAGTGTACTCTAGATGACCCTCTGACCAATACAGACCACAGGAGGAGCACTTTCCCTGGTCTCCCAGAAAAGGGAATGCAATAATTGGTGCAAACACAAGTCTTTATTTTTGCTATTGGAGCAAACTCCATTTCTCTGGCTACATACAAAGGCAGCTCAAGAGCTAGCCAGGAGACACTCTCCTGTGCTGCCCCCTGATGTTGCAACTTAGGCCCCAAAAAGCCTTCTCTCGATGGTCTTTGCCTACTTTTAGTAGTGAAGGCTGAGCTGATAGCATGAATAAAGCAGCAGCAGAAACAGCAGAATGGTGGTGACAGTAGTAGCAAGGAGGGCAGAGATAGTAGAGCAGCAGTAACAGAGACAGTAGGGCAGCCAGAACACTGAGCTGCAAAAGCAGTGAAGTAACTGGCTATTTGACAACTTAAATGGAAGTGAGACTGCAACACCAGCCACCAGGAGCAGCAGAAGCAGTAGCAGCAGCAGAAAGGCTGTGATTGCTGCCTCGTGAACAGTGGCAACACAGACAGTAGCCATAGCAGTAAGAGGCAGCTAAAGGGAGTTCAAAGAAGCAACCAGAGCAGGAAGAAGAGATACAAAAGGCCATAAAGAGCCAGAAAAGAGAAACTTCAGGCCCTGATTGCTGGAAGAGTTCCAGAGAGCTGTCAAGTCTTTAGAACCCAGGGTTTTAGACATCCCAGGCCCAGGAGCTGTACCACTGGCCACAGTCAAGGACTGAGAAATCCCAATACCCAATACTCAGAAGCTGCAACATCACCAGCTATCCAGGGCTAAAGAATCACAATAACTAGCCCCACCTGGGAGCTGCAATGTCTGTTGCCATTGAGGTCTGAGGAATCCCAAACTCTTCAGCTTACCTAAGAGCTGTAGAATTTATGGGTCTAAGAGTCTCCACCTCCTAGGTCTACACAGGAGCTGTAACACTCAAAGGGCTGAGCAATCTTGAACTTCCTGGCCTAGATAAAACTTTTAACTCTAGAATGGTAGGAGCTGCTGCTGCTCCTACCATTCTGCTCTCACTACTCACTGCTGTCAAATGCCAAAGAAAACAACTGCTGCCTAGACCAGAATTTAAAGGGCTTCTTCTTGCCCTTTTATCCAGGTAGAGCAAAAGGACCCAGGCAGCTGATTGGTTACACATTCATTTGATGGAATACTAGCACTAAAAAGAATGTACACTAGTAGCATTGATGAATATAACAGATATACTGCTAAGTCATCACATTTATATGATGTTGAAAAGGCAAAAAGAATCTATAATGATAAAAAGAATGATTTCTTGGGGCTGGCAAGGGAAGTAGATAGTGATTAGTAAAAGGCATAAAAGAGGCTTCCAGAGTACTGGAAATGTTCTACATCTTCATTTGGGTGACACTTACAAAGGTCTACACATATGAAAAACTCACTGTAAAATTAACATCTGTGGACTTTTCTGTATGCATATTATATCTCAAATTTAGCTGCAACAGCAGGCAATTCAAATGGATGTATATATTTGGGGCAAATATCCTTATTACGGGCTGGGATTTAGCTCAGCGGGTAGAGCGCTGCGCTGCAGTTTCTGAGGCCCCGAGTTCAATTCCCAGCACCGCATAAATGGGAAAAGGACCTGGCAATCCACTCCCAAGGCAATCCTGAAGCACTCAGCCATTGAAAATCCTATGAGGGTCACTATGAGACGGATACCGACTCGACGGCACCTAACAACAACAATCCTTATTATAGTGGATATATTTTATAATTCTTTTAAAGTACCACAGCTAGGAGTAAGGCAGTTAGGATTTTATCCCTGACTCTATAATTCAGAAGCCTGCAGCCATAGCACTGTGGCATCAGATCCCATCAGATCTCGGAAGCTAAGCAGGGTCAGGCCTGGTTAGTACTTGGATGGGAGACTGCCTAGGAACACCAGATACAGTGGGCTTGGGAGAAGGACCCAGCAACCCACTCCCAAAAATCAATCTACCATTAAAAACTCTATGAACAGACTTGACAGCTCTCTGGAACTCTTCCAGCAATCAGGGCCTGAATAGCAGAGAGGCACTGACAATAGTGTTTCTCCTATTGTACGTGGGGTTGCTATGAGATGGATACCAACTCGGTAGCACCTAACAACAACTATCATTCAGATGTATTCAGATGTTGTCTTAGCTCATTTGGGGTTGCTATAACAAAACAACTGAGACTGAATGATTTATAAAGAAAAGAGGATTATTTAGTTTATGATGCTGGTGGCTGGAAAATCCATACACCATGGTTCCAGGTTAGCTGTGGGCCACCTGGTTGAGTCATAACATGGCACAGAAGGAAAAAGGAAAATAGTTTCATATCCCACTGCACATATGTGAGCAAGGGAGCAAAGAAGCAAGAAAGTCGGGAGGATCCAGGGTGGGTTTTATAACAACCCATTCTCACAGTGAACTCATCACTGCTGTAAGGCCTAACCCACTCACAGTACCAGCATTACTTCTTCTGCAAGGGTAGTTATGACTCAATCACTTCACACTAGGCCTCAAGTCTTAAATGTTCCATCAGTTTCAATACTCTTACATTGGGAAACCAAGCTTACAACACATGAACCTTTGGGAGACAAACCATGCCCAAAGATAACAAATGTGTAATCTTAAATCACTTAATTGGACCTTAGTTTCTTTACCTACTAGAGTAGTTTGTTGTTAGGTGCCAGTCGAGTTGGCACCTCATAGTGGCAACTCATAGTGACCCTATGTCCAATAGAATTGAATGCTAACCGACACAGTGCCAGGCCCAACACTATTGTCAGTGCTTCTCTGCTATTCATAGGTTTTCAGTGGCTAAGAGTTTCAGGAGTGGGCTGCCAAGTTCTTTTCCCTAGCCTACAGTACCTGGTATTGCCAGGTGGTCTCCCATCCAAGTACTAACCAGGCCTGACCCTGTTTAGTTTCCAAGATCTGATGGGATTGGATGCCAGGGTGGTATGGCTATAAAGCACTAGAGTAGTTTAGTACAGATAATTCTTAAAGTTCTTTCTATGTCCAAATACTTGAGTCTTCAAAATAAACTGTTTAATTAAAAAAATTGAATTCTCAAGTTTCAAACTACAATATTGGCTCAAATGTAGCAAAACTTCATTAGCTCTTGTAATTCTAATTCAAAAAGGTTAAAATCATATAACTACCTGCTGCTGTTTATCCTGAATTCCTTATACCGATATTGGACATGTAGTCGGGAGGGACCAATCCCTGGAGAAAGGCAGGTCAGCAAAAAAAAAAAAAAGGAAAACCCTCCACCAGATGGACTGACACAGTGTCTGCAACAATGGGCCTGGCACAGAATCAGGAAGTGTTTTGTTCTGCTGTACATAGGGTCACTATGAGTCAGACTCAACACAACGACACCTAACAACAACAACAATATTTAAGTTCGGCCTGCAGTTGTACCACTCTGGCACCCGATCCCATCAGATCTCAGAAGCTAAGCAGGGTAGGGCCTGGTTAGCACTTGGATGGGAAACCACCTGGGAAGACCAGGTGCTGTAGGCTTGGGAGAAGGACCTGGCAACACACTCCCAAAAAACAATCAGCCATTGAAAACCCTATGAATAGCAGAGTAGCACTAACAATAGTGTTTCACCTGTTGTAAGTAGGGTCACTATTAGTCAGACACCAACTCCATAGCACCTAACAACAACAACAATATTTAAGCTCATCTACTTGTGC
This sequence comes from Pedetes capensis, assembly GCA_007922755.1. Classification (NCBI taxonomy): domain Eukaryota; kingdom Metazoa; phylum Chordata; class Mammalia; order Rodentia; family Pedetidae; genus Pedetes; species Pedetes capensis. The sequence continues at coordinate 121,090 of VMDO01003683.1, read as the reverse complement.
CACCCCTTCAACACCAAGAAACCTGAAAATTAGATTACTTTTTCTTGCTTTTCTAAGAAGGGGTTATTCGTTCTTCCAGGCCTTGTTCAAACACTACCTTCTTTAAAATGTCATCCCTCCTACAGCCATTCAGTAAAAATTAATTGTTCCTTCCTCTGTGCACCCACAGCATGTTGCATGTACTTCTATTATAGCTCTTATTTTGTTCCACATTTTAGTTACAGTACTTGCTTTCATGTATGCAAGTAAATCCTTTCCAAAGGAAAATATACTCAGCCAGATCAGCCAAATCAACTCTAGAAATTAATGGGTAACAGCACAGTAAGATCACTTTCATAATTGATTCTACGTTAATAGTGGCAAAGTGAGATACTAGATACCAAAGGTAGTGTCCCTTACTCAAAGCAGGAAGAGATCAATATATTCAAATAATGAACTAATCCCACTCCTTACGTTAGCTTACTCTGCAGCAGAAAAATTAAATAGCCAAAGGTACACAGCTGAATAAAGAAGTAAATTAGGCCTGTAATGGAGAAAAAAATATATTCAAATAATTTATAAATTATTTTATGTCAAAAAATAGATGGCTAGCAAGGATGAAAGTGGACTATTTGAAGGCTATACATTTAACAAGGCTTTTTTGTTAACTGACCATGCTCCTGGCCACATGGTTTGGACAATATAATCTCTATTCCCTGATCACAGATGATTAGCCTAGAACAACCAGAATTTTTCCTCTAAAACTTTAGAAACACTGCAAAAATAAAGTCAGTCCTCTCAATGGCTGAAACAGTAAGATGTAAATAATTAGACAGCTGTTCATGCCATTGTGGTGAAAGAAAATGAAACTTACAGCATAGAGTTAAGTTGAGAAAAAGGACTTAGGACCTCAATCCTAAATCCAATATTCCTTAGGGCCTAATCCTATATTTGGGTTTTGAGAGACAGAAACCCCAATATTCTTTTAATAAATGTTCCCTTTTACTAAAGCTACTTTCATTTGAATTGTCACTTGCAACCAAAGCAATCTTGGATAAATCATTAATTTGATGACCTCCTTTTAACCATATTTCCTAGTATTCATACCCTTGTATAGTCTCTTCCCACAATGACTATGGCATGAACTTGTATCTATTTTGACCAGCAGAATAACAGCAGAATAAAGCTGTGCCAGTGTCAGGCCTAGCCCTTAACTGATCTGGCAATTAAGGCAATTGTTCTTGGAATACTTCTTGAAAACAAGCTATCACACCATGACACTACAGAGGCCATGTAGAGAGACCCATATGTAGAATCAAATCCCCGGCCAAGAGTCCCAGTCAAAATTCAAGATGACTATGGCTACTTCAGAACACCAACCAATACCACCTGAAGCAAAGCACCAGGTTAATTTACAGAAATGTGAGAGCTATTAAATTCCAGTTTTAAGTAAGTTTTGTCATATTTTGAAATGCAAATTTTAACTAATATAAAAGTCCAATTCCCATGGCTGAATCTTGGAATTACATATTCCTAACAGTCTATGTCTTGGAAATAATGTCAGCAAACTACAACCCCTTAGGCCAATGGTATCCTGGCATCTATTTTTGTAAATAAAGTGTTACTGTACTACAGTCATGCTCATTCATATTATCTATATTTTCATGCTACAATGCCAAAACTGAGTAGCTATGACAAAAATAGTATAGCCCACAAAGCCTAAAAAATTTACCATCTAGCTTTTTACAGGAAAAATTTTCCATGTGTTATCATACAGTACTCGGCATGTTTCTTAATATAAAAATACCTTAAGCACTGGACATGGTGGCACACACCTATAATCCCAGCACTCAGGAGACTAAGGTAGGAGAATCTCAAATTTGAGGCCAGCATGGGATACATAGAGAGACAGTCTCATAAACACAAAACAAGCAGCAACAAAATATAAACCAACTTTATGACCAATCTCTCACACCTATAGTATAATATTACAAATATTTAATAGTTTTAACCTAACGACAATCCAAAGCACATCATACAGTACATAATGAACTTAGTTGTACTGTTTGTTAACAAGTGAGGCTATACCCTGATTAATATGTTACTTATGAACAGGAAAAAATAGAATAATAAAATTACATCCATTGCTATTTCACTGCTTAAAAGTTTCTACTCTGGGGGTGGGGAGTCTCCATTATTCATCTTTAAGTCATGTATTATATATGATCCACTTCCAAATGACATTAAAAATCATAAAAGAATCAATATTTTATGATGATGCATAATTGACATTTTTTAAATTAATACTTCACAAACCCATCTGCAGAAGAAAATTGGAAAATTCAAGTCCCGTATTAACCTGAGATTACAGGTGTGCCACCATACCCAGCACTTAATGATTATGAAACTTTCATACCAAAAATATCTTTGTCAATGCTGTAAATTCTATACAATCTCTCTGGGCATTGAACATGTCATAAATCATCCCCCCCCTTTTATACATATTCTTTTTCCTTATGCCCCAAGTAATTGTTTATTAAACCAAACAGATATAGCTCCTTATTGATGAGATTTACTGCTTTTCTCACCTACCAATAAAAATTCACCTTGTATTATAAATCAATGATCATAAGTAGTTTTACTTTGCTGGCACTTTTCCATCCTGCATTATTGTACCATTTGCACAAAATTTAAAACTTTCAAAATCCCTTTGTTTCTTTTTATTTCTTTTTTATTTATTTATTTATTTTTAATGTATGTGTGTTACTGGGGGATTGAACCCAGGGCATTCCACCACTGAACTGCAGTCCTAGCCCCATTTTATCCTTTATTTGAAGACAGGGTTTTGCTAAATTGCGCAGGCTGATCTCAAATTTGTGATCCTTCTGTCTCAGCCTCCCGAGTCTCTGAGATTACAGGCATGGTCCACAGTGTCCAACAATACTTTCTTAACTATACTACTTAGTACTCCATAACTGAAGAACCCATATATATGTATGTGTGGGCAGTTTTCTCCACAGGTCTTAACAAACCTCAGAGAATATCAGAAAAAGTTTTCCATACATAACTTTAAATCTATAGCTCAAAAATCTCAAATTCACTACAAATAACATCTTCTGACTGTCCAAAATTTATACTGGGAAATAAGAATTCAGACCAAGCAGAAACTCAGTAGAGTATTGATCCTTAATTATGTTCCTAAAAGAAGATAAAATAATAGAAAAACAGCATGAGACTAAACCAAGATTGAAGTCAGATATCTAAAAGGTGTATGGCTTTCTATTACCATGATTATAAAGGTAATTATATTCAAATTTATTATACTACACAATAAGCATTTATAAGTACTTAGTTATTATGTGGTCACACTCATGAAATGCTTACATTCATTATCTCACTTACCACAACTCTAGTACTATTTTCTGTTTTACGAATGAGAAAACTCAACCTGAGAGAGGTAACTCAAAAAATTTAACTTAGGTATAAATTCAAATGGTCTAATCCAGAGTCCACCTATTATTCTTAGTATTTGTGTGATTAATATTATTCATGGAAAGTATATGTCTTATTTTTATAATTACTTTATTTTAAATATATAATAAAAAAATAATAACTTTTGTAGGGGAAGTAACAATTTTTGTGTTTCAAGTCTCTGGTATATTAGTACATTTTAAATTTAAAAAGAAAAAGTAATACTTCAAAATACTCCTAAATCACTATTCTTCTTCTAAGCTTAATTGTGGGAACACTTATATTCATATAATTTTTATTCTAAGCTTTAAGCATTTTGCAACTTGAACTTTCTGTAGCATGCAATACTGAATGAAATAAAAATGCACATACTATGTAGTGAAAGTAACACTATTTCTATTTATACTTGGTATGAATGCCACTTTCTTTTTCTAGCAATTTTTCCTATTTAAAGAAAGACTTCAGATTAATAATTTTACTGTCAAATAACAGATTATAGATAAATGAATATAAGCAACAACAGAAGATACATAGAAGTTATGTTCCTATGATAGGGATTAATAAGATTTTAGGGCTGAAAGAGACTTTAGAGATCATCTAGTCAGCCTTCCATTTTATAGATAATGATCCTAAACTCTCACTGGAAAAATCCAAAATAGATTTTCACCGAATGTTCTTTTTCCATGGAGTAGTAACAGAATCAAGATCGGTCAGTTTCTAGCCTTTGCTATCACAGATTTCCTGAATAAAATAAAGAGTATATTCAGTTAACAGTTTAATATGAGAAAAGATTAAAAGATGAGAGGTGGTGATTGGGGGAAAATAATATATCTTACAACTAAATTCAGTAGAGATTATGAGAGAAACTATCAAAGATCATTTGCAGGGGAAGATCATCATTTCCTAAAGAAGTATTAAATAGAATCTTGGTGTGCCTTGAAAAGATACTCTGTTTTCAAATGAAGTTTGGATGTACTAGACTAAATAAAAGTTAAAAGGATCCACAATTATATATTACTCACATCCTTCATATGTTAATATGCTTTAACTGACTATGAATCCCCAAAGGAAAGATAAATTATGTAGAGTGTTCCAAATTTATTTGATCATATTAAACTTTTTTCATACCACACTTATTATAACATCTTGCAGGCAAATACTGTATTAGAGAATAAAATTTAGGAAAGACTGGGAAATACTATCTACAGGAAAAAAAGAACAAAGACCCATGGCTGATCATGAATTCAAAATAAAGAAATACAGAGGGGCTGTTTTTAAAATCTCACTCTCTACTGCATGTATACTCCTGTTCTAAAATGTCCTTAGATAACCATTATCATAGAGTATGAAAAAGTGGAAGTCAATCACTGTGAGTACTTCTGATATATAAATTACCCATCCTTGATATTAGAGGAATGTAGGTTTAATTTATTGTCACACCCTACCTTGTTATTCTCCTAATTGAAAGCTATCTGTCAGAGGAGCATGTTCATGGAAAAAAAGCAGTAAAAAGAGAAAAAGGAGAATATAATAAACTATACCCTTAGGGAACCAAGAAAAATATAAAAAAGCACCAAGACATTAGGGAACCTCTAGAAAAGGAGTTGCCTGGTACTCTTCCCCTACTAGTGGTGGAAATTCTTCTTTTGAAGGCTTGATCTTTCCCTCTGCTATGATCTGAATGTATGTGTCCCCCAAATTCATATGTTGAAATCTAACCCACAAGGTGATGATAATTAAGAAGTGAAATCTTTGGGAGATGATTAAATCAAGGGATCTCTATTCTCATGAATGGGATTAGTGCCCTTCTAAAAAGAAACTTGAGAAAAGACTCTTATCCTTCTGCCATGTGAGGGCACAGCTAAAGGTGAGACTTCTGAGGAAGAAGCCTTCACCAGGTAACAATCTGCTAGCAATCTGATCTTGACTTCCGAGCCTCCAGAACTATACAAAATAAGTTCCATTGTTTATAAATTATCCAGTCTAAGGGATTTTGTTTTTGCAGCTGAAGAGGACTAAGACACCCTCTCTAAATGCTTGAGGTAAAGCTATCAATTTAATCTCCCTCTGGCAAGGATGGACATAAGATTCAGACCTGGCCAAAGTCCTCACCCTCCTACTCACAATAATTGGCTCAATGAGGGACATGGGAGCAAAGCCAGTGAAGGAGCATTCTGGAATTATGTAGAAAATTACCATGAGAAAGGAAATATTTCCTCTATTTTTACTAGTTGAGAAGAGGAAAGCCTGAAATTGCCCGTTTTAGCTCAGTTGATAGAGGGCCACACTTCACTCTCTCAGGACCTGGGTTCGATCCTCAGCATGACAAAAACTGGAGAAGGCTGTGGCAACCCACTCCCAAAGCAATCCCCAAACAATCATCCATTGAAAACCCTACGAGAGTTGCTATGAGTCAGACCCGATTCAACAGCACACAACAATAGCAACATAGCTTTCCAAACTGCCACTTCCCTCCCAATTCTGACTACAAAAAGGAAAACAGCCTGCAACATGCTCAAAAAACAGAGCACTGAAATGGAGAATAAATTCCCATGATTACACTAATTGCCTGATCACTTTGTTGTTGTTGTTGTTGTTGTTGTTAGGTGCTGTCAGTGGAGTCTGACTCATAGGGACCCTACGTACAACAAAACAAAACACTCCCTGACACTGCTGTGCCCAGCACTGTGTCAGTGCTTCTGTGCTATTCATAGGGTTTTCAATAGCTGGCATTTCCTGATTGCTTCAGAAGTGGAATACCACATCCTCATCCCATGATCACTTTGTTAGAATCTCTCAAGTCAGTTCCTCCTCTGTGCTCTGTGGTTATGATAAGTTCTCCTTTTCACTTAAACTACTTTTGAGTTCAGTATCTTTCACTTGCAATAGGAAGGTTCTAATCCACATATACAACTGAAGAGAGATACCTCAAAAGAACTTATAAATATTAAAAAGTTAATACTCAATAAAGGTGGGAATATTAGTACATCTTGTTTGGAAGACAAGTTGGTAATTACCATTATAATTTTAAAATTCATATACTCTCAATACAAAATCTATAGTAATTAATTTTATATTATAAAAAACTCAAAAACATGTAACGATATATAATATTATCATCTATAACCTATGATGCAATAAAATAGGCCCATTAAAAAGCTGAAATATAAATATCTTTAAAGATATATGAAATAACTTTTATATACCAAGGAGTAGTATAATGTAGTAGTTAAGAGCTTAGACTCTAAAGACAGACTACATGATTCAATGTGCAGCTTGGTTTCTTATTGAAGTAACTTTACCAGTTACTTAATCACTCTCTGCAACAATATTCCTCAGTTGTAAAATGGTGATAATATTTGTCATGGTTTAAATCTAAAATGTCCCCAAAAGGTCATATGTTTGAATAATTGGTCCCCAGCTGATGGAGCTCTCCTGGGAAGGTATGAAACTTTGGGAGGTGGGATCTAGCTTTGTGGAATCGTGTCGACAGGGGCAGGCCTTTGGAGGTTTTATGTGGGCCCCTAGTTCCAGTAGGTCTCTTTCTGTCCCTGATCACCAAGATGTGAGGTTCTGTGCAAAAGGTTCCAAGAACCTGCTCCACCACCACGCCTGCCCCACCACCATACCTGCTCTGAATCTATGGACTGAAATCCTCTGTGAGCCCTAATAAATCATTCTTCCCATAAGTTGTTTTGGTCAGGTAGTTTGTCACAGTAATGCATGAGTTGACTAACACAGAAAACTAGTACTGGAGAGGGGGGTCATTGCTAAAACTTGACTATGTGGTTTTTAGGCCACTGGAACTTGTTTGCAGGAGGAGTTTGGAAGAGTTTGGAGGTACGGGCAAGAGAAGCCCTTGCATACAATAAGCAGAGTTTAAGAGGTGGTTCTGGTGAGTTGGGAAGACCAGAATGCTGATACAGATGCATCTGTCTGCAGTTTGCCTTTGTCCAAAAGATCTGAGTGAAGCTAAATTTAAAAGTAATTGACTAATGAACTTGGTGGAAGAGGTATCAAAAAGGCATAATACTGAGGCTGTAGGCTCTTTTTGTTGTTTTTGTTGTTAGATACTGTTAAGTCACATCTGATTCATAGTGACCCTCATAGGGTTTTCAGTGGCTGATTGTTTCAGGATTGCTTTGGGAGTGGATTGCCACATCCTTCTCCCATTTTTGAGGTGCTGGGGGTAAAACCTAGGTCCTCAGAGAGTGCGGAGCAACATTCTACCAACTGAGCTAAAGACCCCCAGGCCCCATGATGTACAGTTGTAACTGGATGCTTTTAGCTGGATTTATGACTTAAAAAAAAAAAAATACAGGACAGAAGGATTTGAAAAATGTGCAGTTTGAAGAGAAAAGAGACTAGTTTAAAATTGCTGCAGATAGGGCCAATTTGAGCAAGAATGCAATAACTGTTAAAGAGATAAGCACCATCAAAGGGAACTTGGAACTTTGTACTGGGACAATAGGAATGGCCTGGGGGCAAGGCAGGAGTCACTCCTATCTAAGGCCACAGGGGGTAAAACTGCAAACTCTTCTGAAAAACTTTCTTTGGAAAATGTTGCTGTTGTTATGTGCTATAGAGTTGGTGTCTGACTCATAGCAACCCGTTGTTGTTGTTGTTGTTGTTGTTGTTAGGTGCCATCGAGTCGGTATCCGATTCATAGCGACCCTCTGTACAATAGGGGAAACACTATTGTCAGTGCTTCTTTGCTGTGCATAGGGTTTTCAATGGCAGATTGATTTTTGGGAGGGGGTTGCCAGGTCCTTCTCCCAAGCCTACAGCTTCTGGTGTTCCCAGGCAGTCTCCCATCCAGGTACTAACCAGGCCCGACCCTGCTTAGCTTCCAACATCTGAGGGGATTGGATGCCACAGATTACAGCTGCAGGCTTCTTTTGAAAATAGAGTGTCTAAAAAGTGAGTGCCTCCACAGCTCCCTGAGAAGTGATTTCTTGACCTGGGCATATCAAGGCTGTTGCTGTAGTCATGAGTCAAAAGACTGAAGCTACTGCTAGACCTAGCACAAAACCTTAGTGTTGTCCACATTGTGCTGATTTTGCACGCATGAAGAATTCAAGATTTAAGGGACTATGAAGGCTGCCACCAAGTAGAGCTCACCCAAGAGGGCCACATGTGCTACAAATGGCAAGGCCATAGGGGTGGAACTGCCCAAGCCTGTTCAAGCTCAGATGATACCATGGTGTGTGCCAGATGCCAAGCATGTGTGCCCTCGGGATTTCAGTCTTGTTTTGGACCAATCTTTCCTTTCTATGCCCCCATTCCTCCTATTTGGAATAGGAACGCTTGCCTTGTGTCATTTTTTATTGGGAATATATAACTTGCTTTTTGTGTTGTTTTGATTTGTTCTGTTTTGCTAAATTTGCCTAAGTCTCAATCAAGACCCTAGACTTGAATTTTTTTTTTTTTTTTTTTTTTTTTTTTTTTTTTTTTTTTTTGCGGTACTGGGGTTTGAACCCAGGGCCTTGTGTTTGCATGCTCTGCAAGTGCTGGACCACTGAGCTGCACCCCCAGCCCTTTTTTTTTACTTTTCGAGACAGGGTCTCATTAAGTTACGCAGACTGCATCTAGTCTCGAACTTGCAATCCTCCTGCTTCCACCTCCAGAGCCTCTGGGATTACAAAGCGTGGGCCACCATGCCCCACCCTGGACTTGACTTTTGAGCAATGTTAAGACTGGTAAAGATTGGGGACTCTTGAAGTTGGACTAAATGCATTTTGCAATTTGATATGGCCATGAACCTTTAGGGGCTAGGGATGAAGTATTATGGTTTAAATATAAAATTTCCCCCCAAAATCAGGTGTTTAAACGACTGGTCCCCAGCTGATGCTATCCTGGAAGACTATGGAATTTTGGGTGGTGGGTAATAGTTTTGTGCAAGAAGGGCATTGGGGGCAGGCCTTTGGAGGTTTTATGCAGGCCCCCAGTTCCCATAGTTCACTCAATGCTTCTGATCAACAAGATGTGAAGTTCTGTACCACAGGCCCCAGCTGCCTGCCCTGCTGCTACATCTGCCCTGTTGCCATGCCTTTCTGCCTCTAGACTGAGATCCTCTATACTGTGTGCCCCAATAAATCATTCCACCCATAGAAGTTTATTTTGGTCATGTATTTTGCCACAGCAATGCACCAGCTGACTAACACAATACTAACAGGGGTTTAGTTCAGTTGGTAGAATACGGCTCTGCACTCCCTGAGGCCCCAGGTTCAATCCTCAGTACCACAAAAACAGGAGAAGGACCTGGCAACCCACTCTTGAAGCAATCCCAAAACAAACAGTCACGGAAAACACTATGAATAGCAGAGAAGTACTGACATAGTGCCGTGGCATGGCATAGTGTCAGCGAATGTTTCGTTCTCATAGGGTTGTTATAAACTGGACCTGACTTGACAATTATCTAACAACTACAATACGATCATGAGGATTAAATGAATTAATAGGCTCTAAACAGGCTCCAGAAAGTCCTTTACAGGTGGCAAGCTCCCAATGAAGTTAACTATGTTTTTGCTATATAAAAAGATGTCTACAATAAGATGTAGAAGGAGGGAGGAAGAGGGAGATACAGAATATTATTTGTGAGTAATGATCACAAACTCAAATATTTACAGGGGTCAGGCAGGTAATATAAAGAGATTAAGTGGAAAATATGGGAAACTGAAGAATGCACACCCTATCTCAAGGGGACAGACACTCTAACCAACTATTTTCATGTGAGGAAAAGGCTATAGTATCGCTGAATCTTAAGAAGATAAAAATGTTAGTTTCGTATGAAATGCAGCTTTGTTAAAATGTTAGAAACTATTACTCTTTTTAGAACACAGTATGTACCTAACAAAACATGTATTTGTCAATTATGGCCAGTCATTCATCAATCTGCAAACCCTGATGTACTGCATGATTCTGTATACACATATGCGAACATTATACAAAAAATAAACAAAACCAAAACTTTTTAAAGGAGTAATACTGGAGAGAGAGACTGAAGAAGTAAGGTGATGGGGCTTAATTTCATACTTTACCATTCTATATTGTTACTTTTTTTGAAAACACATAAATATACTTTAGTAAATTCTTAAATTATGAACTTAAGAATTTAGGAGCTTTATCATTTGTAATGTAATTCAACTATAACTTTTATCATGTGAAAAATAATTTTATGAAAGCATAATTTTTAAGTTTACATTAAAACTGGTATGTTCAGTACTTCTAAGTCGATGAAATAGGGGCTCATACCATTAAAATGTCGCATCTTTTTGAAGTCTGAAAATAGTATTCACTGAACAAAACAGCATTTACTGTATTCAATTTCTTATTTCTAAGATATTCAATAATTCCTAACCTGCATTAGACACTAAAGATCACTCACTTAAGTGTACTTTCTTCTTAATGATTTTTTAAAAAACAGTAAATAGAAAAAAATTTTAAAGCATTTAATTTCTACTTAGCACTTAAATTGTATTTGTTCTCTCCTTTTAATAAGTTTCTGCATTTTTATCAACATTTCAGCATCAGGCAAACACAATTAGTCATGATCCTGAAATCATCAAGTACAAAGGAATAAGTAAAATCATTTATTATAGTAATATTCATCCTGACTCCCAAAATCCAAAAGTGAAAATACTTATTTTTTAGACTCTCAGTTCAAGTCTAATTGAATGTAATACCATATGTAACTCTTAGCAAGGGTTGTATATATGCTTCCCAAAAATATGGTGGATTAGAAACTAAAAGGAGAAGCTCAAGAGTATAAAGTCACAACTGAAAAGCAAATATATTAATACATTTATAGAACTATGCTATCACACTCCACAATAAGATATTCAGAATGGAATACAAAAATATGATTGCCAAGACTATAGTCACACTCATGCTTGAATCCTGGTACTGCCACCAGTATAATCCTAAACAAATTACCTAATCTCTCTCTTCCTCAGACAGTATGAAAGGACTAATGTAGTACCTAACAGACACTGTATGGATTAAATAACACATCCAAGGCACTTAGCATAAGTAGAACATGTAAGTGCCCAATAAATGTTAGCCATAATTATTTAAACCCTATTATACAAAAATAAATTATGTTCAATATCTTCTGTCTTAGAAAGCAGGAAATATATAATGATTTTTAAATATCTACAGCTGGGGTGGCACATGGCTGTAATCCCTGTGATTTGGGAGGTAGAAGCAGGAGGATCCCAAATTCCAGGCCACAGGCAGAGTGCATAATTTAGCAAGATCCTTTCTCAAGATAAAAGAGTGAAAAATGGAGCCGGGCAAGGGCTCGTAATCCCAGCACTTGAGAGGCTGAGGCAGGAGGATCAACACCAGTTTGAAGCCAGCCTAGGGTACCTAGCAAGTTCAAGGCCAACCTGGATTGCAAAGTAAGACCTTATGTTAAAAAAAAAAGAAAAAAAATGGGCTGGAAAGCATGAGCAAGGAACTAGGTTCCACTCAACTCCCCAGTACAGAAAAAATAAAATAAAATTTGGTTGGAGATTATACTTACGTTATCTACATAAAAAATAAAATACAGCAGTACTTTATTCCTTAAAATGCAACAGAAATGCAGCACAAATTTGTCAATATCCAACTTGACTTAGTAATATTTTCATTAGGGCTGGTATACAAGCCCCAAAAAGTGTAAGGACTGAGTCTGTCTTCTTCACTACTGTATCCCTCACTAAGCATGTTGTTGTTGTTAGGTGCCATGGAGTCTTTGTAGTGACCCTCATAGGGACTGGTATATCATAGGTGTTGAATGATGAATGATTATTTCGTTTGTTCCTCATATTAATACTACAAGACAAGCACAATTACATCCATTTAAAGCTAAGGACACTGAAGTAAAATGTGATAAAATGTTTGTTTTTAATAGTAGAGGAGGTACAACTTTTGACTCTTATTAGTGCTATTTTCATTAGCAGACTTTGAACATAAAAATTTCAGAATTTTTTTTACTTATAATTTCAATTTTTCAGTTAAGATGACATGAAATTCCATTACTCTAAAATAATACTCATAAAAACTATGCTTAATATTGAAATGATTTATACTCTCCAGTAAATATGATACTTCAAAAAGTATTGTTTGCTTAAAGTTAGACTTTGCTTAAAGTTTGCTTATTGTAAGCTTAAAGTCTAGGCTCTAGAGTAGCCCTTGATGCAATGCCACATACTCTAATTCAAGAAGAAAGGACACAAATTTATAACAACAGTTTTCACATCTCATTTCCTTGCTCCTTTACTTTTCAAATTAAGAATGTTTTTTTTTCTTTTTTTTTTTTCTTTTTTTTTTTTTGTGTGTGTGTGTGTTACTAGGGTTTGAACCTAGGGCCTCCAACTTGCATGCTTTGCAAGTGCTGTGCCCTTAAGCTGCACTTCAGCCCCTTTTTTTAGTTTTTGAGACAGAGTCTTGCTAAATTACACAGACTACCTCTGGCCTCGAACTTGTAATCCTCCTGCCTCTGCCTTCCTGGTTGCTGGGATTATAGGAATGCACTACCGTGCTGGCAAAGAATTTTTTTTTTAGTACAGTAGCTTTAATCCTACTCTTTCAAAATGTATAAATGCTGGCAAACTTTCTGTAAAAATTACTGGAGTTGTTCATTTTAATTATGAAATTTTCAACAAGTTCTACTTAGTTCAAATTAATCAAATAAATACAAATTAATATATGAATTCATTAAGTAGTCTAGATTGAATTTCTACTTGACAATATTTAGACATTTGCTGTTTGAGAGGCTACTCAAAAATTTGTTTAAATGAATAAGACTATATGTTATTTATATTGATTATAGTTTCAATTGGGTTGGGATTTGGCTCAGTTGGTAGAGCACTGCACTGCAGTCTCTGAGGTCCCGAGTTCAATTCCCAGCACCACAAAAATAGGAGAAGGGCCTGGCAATCCACTCCCAAGGCAATCCCAAAGCACTCAGCCATTGAAAACCCTCTGAGGGTCGCTATGAGTCGGATACCGACTCGACGGCACCTAACAACAACAACAACAACAAATAGTTTCAATTACTTTTAACAAGGTTAAGTAATTTTTCTTCTTCCTAGGGAATTTTCTTCTATGCCTACATGAAAAGAAAGAAATCTTTTATGGTATCATTACTTTCTTTTTCAAGATTTTTTTTTTTACCATTTTAAATTCCAAATATACTTCCTTGTTCTTCAATCCCATTTACAAAAGATTTTATCTATTTTACCGATTTCCAAAAAAGTTTGTTTTGAGTTCTTTGAGACAAGGTCTTTCTACATAGCCTAGGCTGCCTGGAACTCCCAATTCTCCTGCCTCCATCTCTCAAATGCTGGCATTATATAGGTGTGTTACACCACCTCGCTCAGTTTGAAAGCACCCTATTCAATTCATCCAGGAATCTATCTCCACTAAGAGCAAAAATAGACTATTATTCATCACTCTCTCCCCAATAGCATGCTGTTATTTCTCCACTACATGCTCAATTTGAAGTCAAATAGTCACACATGTTTTTAATATAGTTAAAACTCTTACTGAGTAGCAACTAAGAGATTATAAAGTCTTTTTCCAGTAATGATAATATTAAATATATTGATTTTTCCTACTTTGAAGAAATATTTAATTCTCTAATACATTGCTTCAACAAAAATTCACAAAAAGAACAATCTAATTTGAAAAGCAGGCTTCTTTTTAACAACAGTTATATGGATCAATATGAAAAACATTAACAAAAAACAGATAAATTTACCAGAACACACAATCCCATTTGGTAGGACTTAGGTTTTGTTTACAATTGTGATTTGCAGATTTACTGGCAATATTTATTCTCAAATAAGCATATACTTATGTATCTTTGTCAATAAATGGGCTTTTCAGAAAATAATACTGGGGCTGAGGGTGCAGCTCGGTAGTGGAGTGCTTGTCTAGCATGCACAAGGCCATGGGACGGCAAAAAAAAAAAAAAGGAAGAAAAAGAAAAAGGAAGATGGGAACAAAGAAAAGTATATAGGCACACAATATACTAGGATAAATTTGAGGAATTAAATAGAATAAATACTTGAACAATTCCAAAGTTTAAGACTAGCATCTCCTTAGCTTAGAACTTGTTTTTTGAATATCCTGAACGTCTACTTATTAGTGACCAATATATTATGAACATGTAACTAATATTTTTGATATTGTAGTTTACATTTAGTCTTTAATCTCTACTATCACTCTTTTATTACAATATCTCTTACAGATTTCAAATCTACAGCTTAGTACAATAAAAACATATATTCCTAGAGAAAAATATTTTCAAATGCCCTTTCCTAGAAGGGTATGGTAGCACAAACCTATAATCCCAGAATTACGGAGGTTGAGGCAAGATCTCAAATTTGAGGCTAGCCTAGACTACACAGCAAGATGCTGTCTTTAAAAATCTGCCCTTTCCTAACAATTTGCATCTTTGTCTTATAAAACCACTCTGGTGAAATTTTAGGTAATGGATTACAGGAAGGTTTTTTGGGGGCAGGAGGTTGATTTTTTGTTATTGTTTTGTTTTGTTTTAGTATTAAGGGGCTAAATCCAGAACCTCACTCATGACAAACAAGTGCTCTACCACTGAGCTGCATCCCTGGACACCCTTACAATTTTTTTTTTTTTAATATATAGTCTCATTAAATTGTGCAGGCTGCCCATTGACTAAAACTTGGGATCCTGCTGCCTTAGTCTCCCAAGTTGCTGGGATTATAGACATGCAACACACTACTCGGTTTTAGGTAATGGATTACCATCTATCGCTCATATACCTTGGTAGCAAACATTTACAGTGGTCAGCTAATAAGATATTGAATACCCAATGGGATATAATTTATATAATTCTATATTATCTGCATGTATTCATTACTTTCCTGGCAACATTTCTATAGAGCTTTTATAGTAGTAGAACTAGCTTTGATAAAGAGTTTTCTTTCAAAATGTAAAAAATGACACATTCAAAATATAGTGACCCTGCTATGTAATTTTTAAGACTGGCTGTAAGTATAGTTACTACTGAAGCACTGGGAAAAAAGTTTACATTTGCCCTACATCTCATCTCTAGTTTTGAAGCAGCAGAAAATTGTTTGTCCTGAATTATTCATTATCAAATTAGCTTTAGTCTTTGCTATAAATAGTAATCATTCAGCCATTGAAAACCCTGAGGGTCACTATGAGTCGGAAATGACTCAATGGCACCTAACAACAACATAAATAGTAAGATAGTAGAGAACATTAGAAACAGAAATATTAAAAACTAGATCTTAGGTCACCAAAGATCATATAACCTGGCAAATCAACATAAACTACTAATATTGTTCTTAGAGATGGACAATAATCTTTAACATAAAATGTTTCCATGTACAACATATTTTCATATACATACATGTTCTCATTTTCCTGATTAAAAAAAAACTTAGTAAAACTAAAATATCCATGTTATAGTAATTACCATGGGTCTGGGGGTTAGCTCAGTTAGTAGAGTATAGCTCTGCTCTCTCTGAGGCCCTGGGTTCAATTTCCAGTACCACAAAAATGGGAGAAAGAAGTGGCACCCCACTCTCGAAACAATCCCTTAACAATCAGCCATCGAAAACCCTGTTAGGGTTGCTATGAGTCAGACTCAATTCAACAGCCCCTAACAACAACAACATTTCTAAGTCCTAAATTATTCAATATAGTCAAGCAATGAAATGCCTTTGTTAAATATTTCCCTTTCTTTCAAAATTCTAAGTTAATTCATATGAAGAGAAGTTTCATAAACTGTACTGTATTTGCCAAATCTGTAACTGAAATGAAGATAATAAAACATCCAGCGGATGAAAAGTTTCAAAATACAAATATTATCTTTCAACAGCTAATCAAAAATGTCACAAAGAAGTCAATTAAGAACCTTACAAATGATAGTACAATTTTACCAAAATATATCAAACACATTGTAAAATGTGAGTAGACTACACTTTCCATTACCTTTGTAAAATACATCTACATAAAATATTTAAAATTACTATTATGAAACACCTTAGGGGATTTTTTTGTTTTCCTTTTGAGACAAGGTCTTCCCTACATAGGAAATGTGCTATGTAGCTGAGGCTTGCTCAAACTCACAATCTTACTGCCTCAGCCTCTCAAGTGCTGGGATTACACTCCTGCATCACCATGCCCAGCAGCAAGAAAAGTTTATAAAAACAAGCTCTCCACCTTTAACAAAGGTGAAAACTAGTTGGTCTTGGTGGTAAGCATCTGTAATCCCAGCATTAGGGAGGCTGACATAGAAGGACTGTTAGTTCCTGGCCAGTCTGAGCTATACAGGGAGACCCTGCCCCACCCCAAAAAGTCACAAATTACAACTTTAAAAAAAAAATCAGTTTCAAGTGTGGCCTCTTAATTTCCTTAAGTATGAAATCATAACACTTAAGTCTAGCAAAGAGTAATTTTATATAGCAAAATTATAACACTTGAAATTCTAGAATACACAAAATTGCATAATATAGCTTCACTTTTGTAGCTTTTTTTCAAAATCACCCAGAATTCCAAGACCATAAAAATTAAGCTGTTTGTAATAAAGTCTACTATTCACAAACAGCTAGTGCTCTTCCCTGTGATTCTTCTCTGTGTTTTTATCATAGTAGATAAAACTGTGTTTATGTCAATAATTTTTTAAGAAAAATTCCTAGAGTCATTTCTGACTTCAAATATCCATTTTATCACCAAATTCTATTGTCCTCTGTCACTGTTTCTTCCAAATCTGCAGCTTTCTCTTTATTCCTTCAACTACATCCTTATTGCTGGCCCTAAACTTTTGCCCTGGACTAGTATATTTCATTCTCATGAGATGTTGTTAGATGCCCTAGAGATGTGTCCAACTCGTAGCAATCATCAACATGTGTCCAACTCGTAGCAATCGTCATAGGTTCAATGACTGACTGTTTCAGGATTGCCTTGGGAGGGGATTGCCACATCCTTCTCCCATTTTTGTGGTGCTGGGAATTGAACCCAGGACCTCAGAGACTGCAGATCAGTGCTCTACCAACTGAGCTAAATCTCAGCCCCTCTCACGAGACAGCTTCTCTAAATTGTTTTTAATTTTACCGCCAAAGTTTTTCTTCTCTCCTTGACATTATGCCACCTATCTCTTCCACCTAGGCTTTTGACCGCCTCTATGTTACATTTTTATTTTGCTCAAGATCTTCATCCTCAGCTACATATTTATTTATTAGGTTGCCACTGACTTTCACCTCCCCTTAAAAATGCCAGTTTCCTCTTGACCCTATTAAATGTACTAATTTCCCCCTTCAGGTAGCGCAGTTTGCTGTTAATCCATCTGAATATGGAACTTGTTTTGCATTTAGGCCCCAAATGCATGAGTAACATATTTAGACAACTTTTGTACAATATCTTTTCTTCAGTTGTTTGCTTATCAATCTTATCCCTATTAGAATGTAGTTACATCAAAGAAGAGCTGCACTTTTCAAAGCTCTCTCCACAACACCTGTCTACTATGTCATTTAACCAAAGATGATTCACTAAATAAAAATATTGTGGAAAGCTTAAACAAAATTTTCTTTTAAAAAATATCTATACAATTTAACTTTTAAACATCTATCGCCATTCATTTCCACAGAAAATTGACATATTTTGGTTTCTGTAAAACTTCACTTTCACTACTATATTAATTTTCAATGGCTAGAATTTAAAGTGAAAAATCAGCAATGTGAACTCTAAGAATTGTGAGATACAACTGAATCTTCACACAAGGAAACAGTTTAGGCACCAAAAGAAAAAAATAGCGCATCTTTATGCATCTTCTGATTTGGGGATGGGAGGTGGGGGGGTCCCTTCCCTGCAACTGGTTTAGACTAGTTCCTCCATTCCAGGGGCTTTCCACTGGAAAAAAAAATCAATAAATTGTTGTTAATGACGGCATAGAATATTAGGGAAAGGCTATCCAACCACTTAAAAAAGAGGAAAGGGGACAGTGGTTATTCTCTAAAAATTGAGCAGCTAAATTAAGCTCTGTATTCAGGATCAACTCGCAGTCTCACAGGTTTTTTGGTTTTTTTTTTTTTTCTACCTAATAAAAGCAACTCATTCAATTTAGTCCCTTCCGGAGCACCGTCCCAACCTGTCAGAAATTGACAAGGAAAAAAAAAATTACAAACGAAGTAGGGGAGACACTAGGATTCCCATCTACATTGCTTCTTTTTCCGAAATCACATCATTGAGTCTTGGATTTCCTTCACTCCAAACTCAGCTCTTGGGTTCCAAATATAGTTCCTTAACCCCCGCCTCACCACTCAATTACACAGAAACCTTGCCAACCACAGAGCTACAAGAGAAACCCCTACAAATGGGCTTGCTATTCATATTGGAAGTCGTGCCCTGCAGCAATTGCCTACCGCCAAACTCAGGGATATTACCCAAATACAACGCAACGGAATCAGACATGCGGAGCACACACGACTCCGCGAGGGAGGGAAACGCGACCCGGGAAAAGTGCGCTCCTCACCAGCCTCGGGACCACCCACCCGAGGGTGAGGGGAGGAGGATCCCAGGAGGGAGCGGGAAAAAGGAGCCCAAGGTGGGAAATCCTTCCCTTTGAAGTAAAAAAAGGGATGGATTCCCGGCCGCAGGCTGCAGCCTGTTCTCGCTAAGGAAAGAGCGTTGGCAGGCAGAGGGCCCTTCGCTCGTAAAGGCGGAATGCAGACACTTTCTGGGATCCGGACGCAAGCCGGTCCCCCAGCTCTCGTGGGAGGCGAGGGATGTCCCATGGGCTGCTGAGGGGATACCCGGCCGGCAGCCGGAGGCAGAGCAGAGTTTCGCCTGACGCACACCCGAGTCGTGTCCGGCCAGTGCCCCCGGCAAGCACGCGCGAGCAGCGTGGGGCCGCCGGGTGGGGGGAGGGGCGCAGAAGGGGGTGGAGATGGGATTCCCCCCTCTCATAAGCGCGCTAGCAAAGGCTGCGCCCGGCCAGCCCAGAGCGGCGTGCTCGGGACTGCGGAGCCGGGATCCCGCCGCCTGCACCGACCGCGCGGAGCTCCGCAGCGCCCGCCGCACCGGCCCCTCGGTCCCCGGGGGCCAGGGACTTCGTCTGAGAAGGCGCCGGGGCCTGACACCCCACGGGGCCTGCGCCAGCTCCCAAGGGAACACGCGGGAACACCCCAACCTCCAGCGGCTCTCAGCGGTTGTAAAATGCACCCCCCTCCAGTCCCCTCCTCAGCCTTCCCTCTTCCCGAGGCCGCCGGGAAGGGCACTACCGGCGAGAAGCCCCAGGCAAAGTCGGAGGCAGCGGGCCGCAGCGGCCGCAGCCCTCCTCCCCCGGTTACCTGTGAGGACTCCGACGCGGATTTGATGGTCGTGGTTAGTGAGGATCATTCCCTCGGTCGCCATGTTTCCCAGCGCAGTCACCGCACTGACAGGAGCCGGGAGAAGCCGGAGCCCAGAGCGCGCGGGCCGGGAGCGCGCTCGCCTCGGAGAGCGCGAGAGTGAGGGCGCCCAGGGAGCGAGAGGCGAGCAGGAGGGAGGCGGTGGCAGAGCGTCCGGTGGCCTGCGTAGGGGAGAGGCAGCTCCAGGAGTGCGCGGGGCCGCGGAGGGGGCGGAGCCGGGGCGCGCGACCCCGAGTCCGGCTGGGAAGAAGCGAGCTCGGGGTGGGAGATGCGAAGGCCGTACAGGGAGTGCGCGCGGAGGCGGCGGAGCTAGGCGAGAGAGTCCTGGCGGCTCTGCGGGGTGTTAGACCCAAGACGTCCACATTGCCAGGGACTGAGGGGGAAAAGAGAGCACACGCTCTGGAGGTTGCGGGGGTGGACTCGGGGACAGGGGCGGAGCTACACGACGAGGCTGGCAACTCGTGGAGAGTGAGGAGTGAGAGCTCGGATGTGGAGTACTGGAAGCGGGAAGGAGCCGGCCCAGCCTGAGTAGGACGGAGGACGCTCCTGACGCGCGAGTAGCGCCGGATTGGCTGGGAGAACGCGGATCGGGTGCGCGCGAGGCAGGAACGCAGCCCTGGCCGACCCCAGACAGAAGCAATTCCCTGCCGAGCCTCGTGACTCCTCGGTTATCCGCTGTTGCGGGCCGGCTCTCCCAGCTGAGGAGCGACTCTAAGGACCGCGCGCTGGTCCTGTCGTAGCAGCTCACGCTGTCAGCTGTCTGCCCCACCGAAGGCCCGGGAAAACCTAGAGGTGGCTTAGAAAGCTGCGTGGGTGGCCGAACGGTGACTACTGTAACAGCACCCCCGTGGGCGAAGAGGAAGGTATCCAGTCTCGCTTCATCTTAACCTCTAGCGTCCTCAGTCATTTCCCCGTGAGGGAAGACTTCTGCTGTATCTCACTTTAGACTCCCTTCTACAAGACGGTCTTCACAAACGAATCTTAGGAATCTGCAGCAAGACAGCTTGGGTGAATGAAGATTTGTGGCTTCTCTCTTCCTCCCGCTGTCCCATGGTTGTGGAGCCCTAAGCTTCCTCGCCAGGACCTCTGATTTTGGATGAAACACATCAATCGACTTGGAGAATGAGAAGGACATGTCTCTCCCATCTGAACCACAATCAGTTGCCATGGCATTTGTGTTTCATTTCAGCATTTGTGAGATATGAGATTACCATGAAAATACCTTTTGTGGCCATTTATTTCCACTTGCCTTTTATAAAATGTTATTAATCACCTGTGGCTACTTTATGTTGGTTTCCTAGATACCATTTTTTCCTGGTCCTTTCAATTTCTCATCTATAAAAAATTATATGTGTGTGTATATACATACAGAGGGTGCCAATAAAGTGTACTCATTTTAAGTATGGTAGTACCGAATATATACCAATAGCAAAAGAGGAATACAAGTTGTGTTAGACTTATGTAATTACATGAGGCGCTCAATGGGTTACTGTCTGTATTCAGTTCAACTAGGAAAAGAAATAGATAACATCTCTTAAAGTATGTATACTTTTTTGACATTGAATGTGTGTATACACACACACTTGTATATACACAAGTATTATTTCCTTAGTGGTGGTAGAAACTGAAAGCATAAAAATGAAAAACAGTGTCAAAAATGTATAATCATCAACATTTGGGTACAATTAAAATCTCAGAGTCAAGTTGTTATGAGGTTTATATTGTTCCAGCTGGAACATAAAATTAGTCATCCTCTTCACTGAAGAGTCACACTGTTGTGTATTTAATTTTAAATAAGGAAGAGTGCAAAGAAGATAGATGGAATTGAAATGGGATAAAATTAATTGGCTTTTTTTGAAGACGTGTATTGCTAGTATTTCGGACAGAAATGAACTCACTTCCCATGATTATCACCATAGAGCCTGGTGGCCAGTAAAGTCTTGACTGGTTTCAAATGGTGGATATAGATGAGAAAGTATGTCCAAAAGAATTATTTGTTGTATCTCAAACTAAAGATGAAGATCAAGTAGCTGATTACATTGTAAACTTTCTAACCTATCTTTATTCTCTACAGCGCACTCAAAAATATCTTCAATGTTTAGAGATAAGTTTTAAATCTGCCCACTAGGTCCTGTGACCTTAATCAAGTTTGAAACTTTTCCTTCATCCTTTTTTTTTTCCTTCATCCTTTAAATAAGGTGGTAGACTAAACAAGTGCCCTTTAAGTAAAAGGATACTAAGTAAGCCCCCACTTCGACTTAGAATATTCTATAATTATTCCTGGGAAAGAAAGGAGCACTTTTATTTCACAAGTCAGTGACAGAGGACAAGGGATTTTCTTCATTTTATAAAAGTAGTAATGGTGAAGTTCATTAAAATGTAATTGGGAAGGGTGAATATGAATTAAACCTTCTAAATTACATGGAGGTTTATTAACATTTGTTATATTTTGATAAATATTAGTACTGAAACTGACTAAAAATAATAGATTTAGGCAATTTAATAGGTGCTTGTCTTTCAATAATTTTTCCTATATTTATTCATCTCTCCTAAATTCAACAAGCTTTAGCAAATAGAATTTACACAGGAAAAACTCAGTGACTTCACTGTTTAGTATGGTCTTCCTTTCTTTTACTGCTGGTTTTGAATGAATGCAGTAGTCCCCCATTATCTACCATTTTGTTTTCTGTGGTTTCAGTTTCCTGCAGTCAACTGTGGTCCAAAAATATTAAATAGAAATTTTCAGAAATATGCCATTCAAAAGTTTTAAATTGCACACCATTCTGAGTAGTGAAAGAATCATATGTAGTTCCCGTTGGCTCTGCCAGGGCTGTGAATCATCCCCTTGTCCAGCATATCCACTCTTCATAAGCTGCCCACCCATATTAGTCACTAAGCAGTCACCTCAGTGATTAGGGCAACTATCTCAGTATTACAGTGCTTATGTTCAAGTAACTCTTATTTTGTAGTGGTCCCAAAGCACAGGAGTAGTAATGCTGGCAATTCAGAAATGCCAAAGAGAATCTGTAAAGTACTTCCTTCAAGTGAAAAGGTGAAAGTTCTTGACTTGATATGGAAAGAAAATAAATCATGCTGAAGTTGCTGAGATCTGTACTAACAACAATAGGAACAACATTATATAGGGTTTGGTACTGTCTGAGATTTCAGACATCCACTGGAGGTCTTGGAATTGTAAAGGGGATTATTGTATTATGGCATATAAATTTTTACTCCTATTACAGTGTGTCTTTCTTTTCAAAATCCGTACTAGAATCAAGTGTTAAGATTTTCTGGTAGGTGGGAGGAGAATAGAATTTCCAAATATTGACAGATGTCTGACAAAACTTACGACGCAAAAACAGGTAACCAGAAGCAAAAATAGTTGAATTTGTATATAAAGAATTAGAAGGGGCAAGAAATTTATGGTATCCCATCTATTCTTATAGTTTTAATCATTAAAGCCTCAAGTTTAACTATCTGAGACAACATAAAAGATGTAAACATCTGGCTTTCATAATGATTTTCATTAGGAAAGTGAAACTTTGTATTATTCATAGAAATCAAGTTTAAGGTTTTATCTAGTAGTGATGTACTTAAACTTAGCCTTCCACTTAACTCTTAGTTTTCCTGTGGTTAATCACAATTTCAATATAAATAAGGCAAAATCTTACTGGGACTTTCTGGGGTCACAAAATGCTCTCATTATCACCAGATACTGTGAAGAATTAGAGAATGGGTTATGCTTCCTCTAAGGTATAGTCCATTCTTGTCTTTTATTTGATTGGTTAATGTTTACAACTAAAACTGAGTCCATTAGAAGTAAATACAAGCAATCTTTTGAATATACTGGACTCCACTGAATAGTACACTTTCAAATGGTTAAATGGTGAAATTGTTGTATATGTATTTTACCACAGTAAATAAAAAGATGGGTACAATCTGAAGCTTTGGTTGATTTCAACTTTTTTTTTTTCCACAAAGAAAACTAGACTATAGTCAAGGTAAGCTTCTGATTGGCAGAATTAGGGACTGTATTACTTTCCTAGGATTGCCATTACTAAGTACCACAAACTGTGTGGCCTAAAATAACAGATTTATTCACTCATAGTTTTGGAAACTAGCAATCCAAAATCAAGGTGTCAGTATAGCTACACTTCCTCTGAAGGCTCTAGTGAAGAATCTTTGTCTCTTTTAGTCACATACTTACCCAGAAGATGGTGATCAACTGCACCATTAACAAATGGAATGAAATTTAAAGAAGACGGTTCTGGATACATTATGTAAATATAGTGCATGGATAGCTTAGTAGTTAGTTCAGTTCTTACAGACTCCCTATTTTTCTCTACCATACAATAGAATTCATTCTTCTCTGAGGGCTCCAAATGCGTACCTTTAGTACTACCACTCACATAGTCTCACATTAGTACTCAGAAGATAGAGTTCTTCCCAGGTATGTATTGAAAATTTACAAACATAGGTCACAGTTTATTTATATGGCTGCTTATTTGATAAAAGAAGGAAACTAAGAACAATAGAAAGAGCTTGCCTGATTTATTTTTATTTATATTTATTTTAACTTGATTTCTAAAAAAAGTACTAAATGTTCTCCTTCCTTAATTCAAAAAAAAGGGTTGACTATAGAAGAAGAGGGTGATATGTCCTAATAGAGTGAAATATTATTAGATAAAGGAAATTAAAGGCAGATTTGTTAAACAGAAAAATAATAGTGCTCAGATGTCATTTTATTCCTTTTTTAAAAATGTTGACACAATTGTACATAATTATTGGGTATATTATAATGTTTTGATAATATATACATTATGTAATGATCAACTTGGAGTAATTAGCCTATCTGTCTCTTCAAACATTTACTATTTCTTTGTACTAAGAACATTCAAAATCCACTCTTTCAATTATTTTGAAATATGTTGTTGTTAGGTGACATCGAGTCAGTATCCAACTCATAGTGACCCTACATACAACAGGCAAAACACTGTTGTCAGTGCTTCTCTGCTGTTCATAGGGTTTTCAGTGGCAGATTGATTTTTGGGAGTGGGTTGCCGTCTCCTTCTCCCAAGCCTACAGTATCTGGTGTTCCCAGGCGATCTACCATCCAAGTACTAACTAGGCCCGACCCTGCTTAGCTTCCGAGATCTGCTGGGATCGGGTGCCACAGGGCTACTGCTGCAGTCATTTTGAAATATACAATGCATTATTAACTATAGTCACCCTAATGTACAGTAGGGCTGGGATTTAGCTCAGTGGGTAGAGCGCTGCGCTGCAGTCTCTGAGGTCCCGAGTTCAATTCCCAGCACCGCAAAAGTGGGAGAAGGGCCCGGCAATCCACTCCCAAAGCAATCCCGAAGCACTCAGCCATTGAAAACCCTATGAGTCGGATACTGACTCGACGGCACCTAACAACAACAACAAACTTTCATGACCTATATGTTTTATATTGCATATATATTGAAATCTAACTCCACATATGAGAGAAAACATGAAATGTTTGTCTTTCCTGATCTGGCTTATTTTGCTTAAAGTGATGATCTCTAGTTCCATCCATTTTCCAGCAAATGCCATGATTTCATCTTTTTTTATGAATGAATAAAACTCCATGGTGTATACATATCACATTTTCCTTATCTACTCATCTGTTGGACGCCTAGGTTGATTCCATATCTTGGCTATTGTGAATAGCACTGAAAGAAATGGATAAGCAGGTATCTCTATGGTATGTTGACTTATATTCCTTCGGATATATACCCAGGAGTGGTATAGCTGGGCCATATGGTAGTTCTATTTTTAGTTTTTTGAGGATCCTCCATACTGATTTCCATACTAGCTGCACCAACCTAGCAGTGTACTAGGGTTCCTTTCTCTCCACATCCTTGTCAGTTTTTCTTTGTTTTGTTGATGCTAGTCATTCTGACTGGGGTGAGATGGTATGTCAATGTAGTTTTGATTTTTATTTCCCTGATGATTAAGGACATCGAACATTTTTTCATGTGATTGTTGGCTATTTCTAGTTCTTCTTTTAAGAACTCTCTGTTCAGTTCATTTACTCATTTTTTGATTGGATACTTTGGTTCATTTGGTGTTTAATTTTTTGAGCTGTTTATATATTGTAGATATTAATCCCTGTCTGATGTTTAGCTGGCAAAAGATTTTCTCTCATACAATAGGCTGTCTCTTCACTCTGTTAATTGTGTCCTTTGCTGTGCAAAAGCTTTTTAATTTCATGTAATCCCACTTGTCAATTCTTGCTATTGTATCCTGTGCTATTGGGGTCCTATTCAGAAAGTCCTTGCCCATGCCTGTATCTTGAAGTGTTTTCCCGATGTTTTCCTCTAGAAGTTTCAAAGTTTCAGATCTCACATTAAAGTCTTTGATCTATTCTGAACTGGTTTTTGTACAAGGTGAGAGAGAGAGGGGTCTAGTTTCAGTCTTCTATGTGAGGATATCCAGTTCTCTCAGCAATATTTCTTGAAGAGGCTGTCTTTTCTCTAACTTATATTTTTGGCACCTTTGTCATATCTCAGGTGGCTATGGCTACATGGGTTTATTTCTGGATCCTCCATTCTGTTCATGTTAGGTTTTTTGCCAATTGTACCATGCAGTTTTTGTTGCTATGGCTCTGTAGTATAATTTGAAATCAGGTATTGTGATGCCTCCTGCATTACTTTTTGTGCACAAGATTGTCTTTCCATATGAATTTTAGGATTTTTTTCTACTGTGAAGAATGTCATTAGGATTTTGATATAGATTGCAGTGAATCTGTAGATTGCTTGCAATAATATAGCCATTTTCATAATATTAATTCTTCCAATCTATAATCATAGGAGGTCTTTCCACCTTCCGATGTTGTCTTCAATTTCTTTCTTCAGTGTTTTAAAGTTCTCATTGTAGAGGTCTTTCATCTCCTTGGTTAGGTTTATTTCAGGGTATTTTATTCTTTTCGAAACTATTATGAATGGGATTGTTTTCCTGCTTTCTTTCTCAGTCTGGTCATTATTGGTATATAGAAAAAACTGATTTTTGTAGGCCTGCAGCCATAGCCCTGGGGCAGCTGATCCTGTCAGATCTCAGAAGCTAAGCAGGGTCAGGCCTCCTTAGTACTTGGATGGGAAACCACCTGGGAATACCAGGTGCTGCAGGCTTGGGAGAAAGACCTGGCAACCCACTCCCAAAAATCAACCTGCCATTGAAAACCCTATGAACAGCAAAGAAGCACTGATAATAGTGTTTCGCTTATTGTATGGTCACATTGCACCTAACAACAACTTTTTGTATGTTGATTTTCTATCCTATTACTTTGCTGAAAATGCTTATCATCTCTATGAGTTTTCTGGTGAAAGCTTTAAGGTCTTTTAAGTATAGGATCATATCATCTGCAAATAAAAATAATTTGACTTCTTCCTTTTCTATTTGTCTTCCTTTTATTTCTTTCTCTTGCTTTATTGCTGTGTTTTGCCCATTTCTAAATAGACTTGTTTTTTGCGATTAAATTGAGTTCCTTATATGTTCTGGATATTAATCTCTTGTCAGATGTACAGTTTTTACATTTATCTCCCATTCTATAATTTTTCTAGTAACTCTGTGGATTGTTTACTTTGCTGTGCAGGAGCTTTTTAGTTTGATTGTAATCCATGTGTCTATTTTTGCTTTTGTTGCCTGTGCTTTTGAAGTCTTATCCAAAAAAGTCCTTGCCTAATATGATGTTATGAAATGTTTCCCCTATGTTTTCTCCTAGTAGTTTCATGGTTTCAGGCTTACATTTGCACCTTTAGTTCATGTTGAGTTGACTTTCATAAATGGTCAGAGATAAGGATCTAATTTCATTCCTCTCCACACAGATACCTAGTCTTCCCACACCAATTATTGAAGACACTATTATCCTTTCTACAAGATATGTTCTTGACAACTCTGACAAATATCAGTTGGCTGTACATTCATAGATATGTCTGGGCTCTCATTCTTCTTTCTTTCTTTCTTTCTTTCTTTCTTTCTTTCTTTCTTTCCTTCCTTCCCTCTTTCCTTCCTTCCTTCCTTCCTTTTCTTTCTCTCTCTCTGTCCCTCTCTCTGTCTCTCTCTGTCTCTCTGTCTGTGTCTGTTTGTCTGTCTATCTCTCTCTCACTCTCTTTCATTCTCTCTTTCCTTCTTTCACCTTTTTGATACTGGGGAGCCTGAACCCATGGCCTTGCACATGCTAACAAGTGTCTACCACTGAGCTGTACCCCCAGCACCTTTTTTATTTTTCATTTTTGAGATAAGGTCTCACTAAGTTCCATAGGCTGCCTCTGGCCTTGAACTTTCAATCCTCCTGCCTCAACCTCTCAATTTCAAATTATTAGGTTAACTACACAAGAATGCCAGCAATATTATTTGCTAGTTTTCTCTACTAGTACCCAATCAGAGATGTGTCCATTTTGATCAGGCACCAGAGTCCCATCCAATTATGCTGATACCTTTGCTGGTATCCAGCATTCTGAAACAGGCTTGAAACTTTCCTTAATATTACAAAGAAATTCTTCTGAGTTTTCTTTTGAATGTAGAAAAATTTTAAATCTTTGGCCAGTTTGTTGGGTTTTCCATCTAGTTGAGTCCCAAAGTATGGCTGAACTTTGTAGGTAGGAACAGAACAGTATATTCCACCAACTTTTTCTATTGGAATTGCACTGTGTATATCTGCATCTAATAACTTGTGACTTATAGTTTTAATTGCCAAAATTTAAATAGCTTTTGTTTTTCCTTAGATTTTGTTTGCTTTGAGAGTATTCACTTCTTGTTTCTTTCGTCTCTATCAGTAGTAAACTACTTACAAATTTAATTTATGGCTTTTCTACTGATACTCCTTTTTAGTGAAGGGCTTGTTTTTCATTACTGTCACAAACACATGGATGCACACACACACACGCACACACACACACACACACACACACACACACAGAGCATTTTCCACTCTCTGATCCAGACATCTCATGGTCAACCCAACAGGCAGTGTGAGTAGAGAGTACCAAAGGCTACAAGTCCTGTCTGGAGAAAGTCTTGCAGCCATCAGTGTTAGGCTCAAGTCACTCACATTCCATGCCCAACAAGAGGACTAGTACCCTAGCAATGGTCAATCCCTTCTGCATCTATTTAAATGATCATATTTTTTTTACCTTTCTGTTACTGTGAGACATATATATATATATATATATATATATATATATATATATATATATATATAACTTGTTGTTGTTGTTGTTAGGTGCCGTCGAGTCAGTATCCAACTCATAGCGACCCTCATAGGCAATGGCTAACTGTTCCGGGATTGCCTTGGGAGTGGATTGCCAGGTCCTTCTCCATTTTTGTGGTGCTGGGAATTGCAGTCGGGACCTCAGAGACTGCAGCACAGCGCTCTACCAACTGAGCTAAATCCCAGCCCATATATATATATATATATATATATATATATATATATATATATATTACATATTGTGTTGCAGAGGTTGAACCATTATTGCATCCCTGGGATATCACTTGATTACAATGAATAATCTTTTATAGCACTGTGGAATTCAGTTCGCTACTATTTTGTTATTGATTTTGCATTTATGTTCATCAGGGATATTGGCCTGTACATTCTTGTTGTTGTTATCTTTTCTGATTTTGGTATCAGGGTAATGTTTACCTCATAAAATGAATTCCCTCTTGCTCCTGAGTAGTTTGAGAAGAATTTATCATTTTTTAAACAATTGATAGAGTTCATCAGTGAAGGCATAAGATCCTGGGTTTTGATTTCCTTTTTTTGTTTTGGTTTGTTTTTTTTGTCCTATGTTGTTTGCTTTTCATGGAAAAATTTATTACTGATTGAGTTTCCTCATTTCTTACTGGTCTATTCAGATTTTCTGTTTTTGTGTTAATTACTCTTGGTAGGTTGTATGTATCTAGAAATCTCTCCTCCTCCTCCTCTTCCTCCTCCTCCTCCACCTCCTTCTCCTCCTCTTCCCCCTCTTACTTAGGGGTTCAACCAAGGGCCTCTCATACACTTTGCAAGTGTTGTACCACTGGGCTGCACCCCCAGCCCATTTTTTATTTTTTATTTTGAGATAGGGTCTCACTAAGTAATGCAGACTGCCTCAATCCTCAAACGCATGATCTCCTGTCTCAGCCTCCTGAGCCACTGGGATTAGAGGGGTGGGCCACCACGCCTGGTTCATTTCTTCTAATTAACCAGTTTCTTGGCATGTAACTGATCTTAATATCTCTTGTGATCCTTTATATATTTCTGGTATCTCTTGTAGCATCTCCTTTTTAATCCAATTTTATTTGAATCTTCTTTTTATTCTTGCTTGTTCTAGCTAAAGGTTTATCAATGTTGCTTATCTTTTTGAAAAAACAGCTCTTTGTTTCTTGGATCTTGTGTGTATGTTTAAGTCTCTCATCTATTTTCTGCTGTGGTCTTAATTACTTTCCTTCACTTATTTTGGGTTGAGTTTTTTCTCTATTTTCTAGTTCCTTGAAGTTCAAAATTGGGTTGTATAATTGTCTTCTTCCTTTTTAATGTAGACATTTATTACCATAAACTTTCTTCTTAGAACTGCTTTTGTTGTACATTATAGGTTTTGGTATATTGTATTTACATTTTCATTTATCTTAAGAATTTCTAAAATTTCCCTTTTAATTTCTTCCTTGAACCATTGATGGTCCTTTTCCTTTTCCTCTTTCTCCACCCCTTTGTCCTCCTCCTCTTCCTCCTTTTTCTTCCTCTTCTTTCCTTCGCATTTAACCCAGGGCTTCACATACACTTTGCAAGTGCTCTACCACTTGGGCTGCACACAGTGCATTTATAAAGTTTATTCATATATTTGTAAAGTTTATTCATGTATTCATAGTTTCTGAAATTTCTCCTATTGTTGATTTCTAGTTTTATACCTTTGTGGTCAGAAAAGATACATGAAATAATTTTAATATTCTTAAATTTTTAAGACTTACTTTGTAGGCTAACATATGATCTAGGCTGGAGAATGTGTATACTGTTGCTGTAGGCTGGAATGTTCTGCATCTGTTAGGTCTATTTGGGTTTATGTGTGGTTTAAATCTAATGTTACTTTGCTTATTTTCTGTCTGGATGATCTACTCATTACTGAGAGTAAGATGTTGAAATCCCTTTCTATTATTATATTACAATCTGTCTCTCCCCTTAGATCTAATAATAATTGCTTTATGTATTGAAGTTTTTCCAGTATTCGATGCTATGGGATTGGGGTTTAGCTCAGTTTAGCTCAGTTCGTAGAGTGACACGCTGTGCTCTCTGAGGCCCGGGGTTCAATCCCCAGCACTACAAAACTAGGAGAAGGATGTGGCCAGGAGTGGTCCCAAAACAATCCCAAAACAACCCCAAAAGAGTCAGCCGTTGAAAACCTTACAAGGGCTGCTATGAACTGTACCAGACTCGATGGCACCTAACAACAACAATATAGTTACAATTATTATACCCTTCTGTTGAGTTGATCCCTTTCTATTATATAATGAGTTGCCTTGTCCCCTGTTATGGCTTTTGATTTAAATTCTATTTTATCTGATGTAATCCCAGTGACTAGTGAGGCTAAGTTGGGATGATCACAAATTCAAGGCCAGCGGCAGCTTGCACAATTTAGCTAGACCCTGCTTTAAAACATAAAAGGTGTTGGGAAGGCAGCTTTGTGGTAGAGCACTTGCCTGGCACAAGTCTCTGGGTTCAACTCTCCAGTACTACTAAAACTAACAAACTACTCTTGATCTCCTTTCATTTCCATTGGCACGGAATATCATTTTCTATTGCTTCTCTCTCAGTCTGTATGTGTCCTTGTAGGTAAAATGAGTTTATTCTAAGTATTATATTGTTGAATTTTTGGTTTTTATCCATTCAGCTACTCTATATCTT
Source organism: Pedetes capensis (assembly GCA_007922755.1). Lineage (NCBI taxonomy): Eukaryota > Metazoa > Chordata > Mammalia > Rodentia > Pedetidae > Pedetes > Pedetes capensis. The sequence continues at coordinate 89,329 of VMDO01003683.1, read as the reverse complement.
TTAATTGGAAAATTTACTCCATTTACATTCAAAGTTGTCATTTACAGATAAGGACTTATTCCTGCCATTTTACTAATTATTTCCTGATTATTTTGTAGAGGTTCTCTTAGTTTCTTTTTCTCTTATTATTTTCTTTCATGGTTTTGTGGCATCTGTAATGTTAAGCTTTGATTTTTCTTTCTCTTTTTTCATTTCTTCATATGCTGTAATTTTGTCTTTGTGGTTATTCTGGAGCTTGCATTTAAAAATGTTATAGTAAGGCTGGGATGCAGCTAAGTGGTAAAGAGCTTGCCTACCATGTCTGAGACCCTAAGTTTGATCCCCTATCACACACACACACACACACACACACACACACACACACACTTTATAATTTTGTTGCCTTAATATAAATTTATTTATTTTGTATGCTTCTTAATGACTTATTATAGAGTTAGTTATCACTGACCATTTTGATTTTTAACCTTCATATTAATAATTATCATACATTTTGTCTGGCTGAATCACCTCAAGGATTTCTTGAAAGGCTGAACTAGTGGTGATGAATTCCCTTAGCTTTTACTTGTCTTGGAAACACTTTATTTTTTCTGAAGAATAGCTTTTCTAGGTATAGGATTCTTGGCTGGCATTTTTTTCTTTCAACAATGAATATATAATCCTATTCTCTCATAGCCTGCAAGGTTTCTGCTAAGAAATCTGCTGATAGTCTCATGGGGATTCCCTTATGTATAACTCAATGCTTTTTTTCTTGCTACTTTTAGAACTCTTTCTCTTTGAATTTTGACATTTTTATTATAATGTGCCTCCGAGAAGACCTCTGAATTGAATCTATACAGGATTTTTTGAGCATCAAGAATATGAATTTCCATATCTTTCCCAAGATTTGGGAATTTTTCAGCTATTATTTCACTAAATAAGTGTCTTGTGACTTTCTCTGACTTCTCTCTCTGGAACTAGCATATCATAAGTATTTTTTGCTTAATTGTATCACATAAGTCCTGTAGAATTTATTCACTTGTTTTCATACTTCTTTCTCTTCTATTCCTGACTAGATTATTTCAAAGACCTGTCTTAAAGTTCAGAAATTCTTTCATCTGTTTGACCTAGTCTGCTTTCAAAGTTCTCAATTATATTTTTATTTCACTCATTGAAGTCTTCAATTCTAAGATTTTAATTTCATTCTTTTTAATATATTTATCTTTGTTTATTTTCTCATTCAGATAGGAATATTTTCCTGATTTCATAGACTTAACCTTTCTGCATTCTCTTATATTTCTCTGAGTTTCCTTGTGGTCATTATTTTGAATTCCCTTTCAGGCAATTCATTAATTTCCATTTCTTTGAGAACAGTTACTGGAGAATTATTACACTTTTTGGTGATGTCATGTTTCCTTACCTTTTTATCTTTCTTGCATCCCTGTATTGATTACTACACATTTGGTAAGATGCTCATCTCTTTGAATTTTATGGAGTGGTTTTCATAGGGCAAGACTTTCACCTGTATGTGTGTCTTAGGGTATCATTTGGGAAGGATGCATTGGCTTTTTTGTTCCAAGTGGGTAGAATAGTGTTATCTCTTCACACCTTTTTTCTGCTGTAGTCAAAATCAGCTATGCAGGCAAATGCCTTAGTGACCGAGGCTGCTGGAATTTGTGAGGCTGGTCTGCTTGCTCTAGCTGCCCTGGGAGTAGTGAGACTGACTGGAAAACATGCCCACTTTTTGTGTGCACAATCTGGGCTCAGGTCTCCTGGCTGGACAGGACTGTCTTTTCCTTTAGACAGTGTATTGTGTGAGTCCATTTTGAGGCAGTCAGCCTAGGCTTTAAGAGGCCACTGTTGAGGCACTCCAGTCATTGGGATATGAAAAATTGAGTGCTTCCTAAGCAGTTTTTCTCAGGGGTAGGGAGCTATATTATCTTGACTAGATAATGGTGACTTATCATGTGTGAACACAGGATAATGAAAGGTAGCCATTGGCTACTAGTTCCCAGATCAAGGCACTCTTTACTGGTGGATACAGTGTTAGGATTGTGGGTACCATAAAGCTTCAACTTGGGTTGTGGAGGAAAGGTGGTGGTAGTGGAGCACAATGTGGGCTCCTCCTCAGGGGTAATGTAGTTGTGTGAGCTCTAGACAGCTCTCTAATGGGGCCTCAGGACCTGGGAGAACTGCAAGATTTGCCAGCAGTGAAGACCATATGTGTCCATGGTGCTAATGGGGCTTCTGTTGGTGTCCTGCTTACCTTTTATCTGTAGGGAAAATGTCTCCTTATTCTGAGCTGATCCCTACTGGAAAGACAATGCAGCAGAGGCAGGGTATTTCATTCTATTCTCTGTGGGATCATCTTTAGTCTCCCTGCTCCACCAGATGTGTACCACTTCCCTGCTGTATTCCAGCTCTTTCCTTCAAATACTCCAGCTCAAGTGTAGTTATATATGCATTATTTTTGGCCGTTTTTTGGTGAAGAGTTACAGGTGTTAGGGACCTCTAGTCAGCCATTTTGGTGATATCTCTATTGGTATTTCAACTTGATTTCTTAAAAGGACTCTACAGTGCCTTCAGTTTTTAGGATTCAATACATAAGAGCCAACAAACAAACAAGCAAACAGTCCGAAGTGTAAAAACTGACATGGATTGAGTTTAACCTTTTTTACAAATCAAAAGATCATGCTTTTCTTAAATTATTAGTTGGTTACTATGTAAACAAAATTTAATTTAAAGACCTGCTTTCCCAGAAAAATACTTTCTCTATAAAAGCCATGTGCAGACAGAAAATTATTTTGTTAAACTAAGTAATCTCATTTTCCACCAGGTTAGTCAACCAAATAATAATTGGAGGAAATATGGTGTATACCAATGTTTATATTGTGTTTTCTGCTTAAACTGAAGCTTAAGTAAAAGTTGTAAATGTTAGAGAGTATAAGTGAATCTGTGAAAGAAGCAGAGAAGATGGATTTTTTAGCTTTTCTGAAAATTCTCATTTTACCAGGTGTGACAGTTAATATTGATCAGACTGAGAAGTGCTTAGATTAGTAAAGCACAGCTCTGAGTATGAATATGAGAACATTTCCAGAGAGGATTAACTAAGTGGGGGAAGACCCACCCTGAATGTAGGCTGCACCATCCCATAGGCTGGGGCCCTTTTGCAATAAAAGGGGGAAAAGGAGAAAGCCAGCTAGCACAGGCATTCTCTACCTGACCACCACTTCCCATCACATACATACACAGACACCCACAGACACATCTCCCACACACTTTCTCTCTCTGTTTCCCTGATGCAGTGAGGTGAACTCCTCTGCTCTACCATGCCCTCCCCATGAACAATTAACATACCAAGTAATAATTATATTTCATATTTATCTACCTGAGTATCTCCTGCTGTGGGATTGATTCATTGTAGAGCAAGTACCCCTTGCAACATGGAAACTTGTTCTTTTCCCATTTCTTAATGTTTGATGACAAATGCAGAACATATGATGCAATAGAGACTTTGAATTGTTAAGTAAAATAGGCTCTTCCCAATGTGCCAGAGAGACTATTAGAAATTTGACTGGGCATACAACAGATTACAGAAGTCTTTCTCCCTATAAAATGAGACACAATCTTAGGTGGCCATAATTCACACAAATAGTACTAAAAATGGATTTTATGCCCAGATGTAAAAGTGTAAGGCAAAAATGTTGCCCAGTCACCTTCCCTGTGATTACAGTTTTAGATTAAAGGTGAAGTGTCAGTCTTTTGTTGGCATTGGTTCGTTTAGGAAAATGTGACAAACATTAACCATCAATTTGTGATCATTTGCCAAAAAACAACTTTTGGAGGTGAAATGTTAGCAGATATATTCTGAATAGCTAGAAAGTCAAGATGATACAAATGAGATAAGTCACAAAAATAATACCACTCAAAGGTATAGTTTATCCATGTATTGCTGATAAGGTATGGTTTTTCCTCAGCCTTGATATTAAAAACTATCTCCCAAGTATAATCAAGAATATCAGGGGGTTTATTCTCAGAGAAACATAATTGGAATATTATGAGTACAAATAAAATTGTAATAATGATGTTACAACCTCAAATACTTTCTACTTACTAATTTGGTTCCCTATAACTTGACTGGGAGAAGGACCTGGCAACCCCCTCCCAAAAATCAATCTGCCATTGAAAACCCTATGCACAGCAGAGAAGCACTGACAATAGTGTTTCCCCTGTTGTACAGAGGATCGCTATGAGTCGGATACTGACTTGACGGCACCTAACAACAACAACAACAACATAACTTGACTGAGAGATGGGAACTCCCTAAATATAAACATATTCCAACCAAATTGGAAGCTATAGTTTTCTCTGTAATTTAAATTAATATTTGGCTTATCTGTTTATCTCTTGAGAGTCTGAGTAACTTGAATGAGTCTCTGATCTTTTGGGTAAGTTGACCAAATAAATGTGTTTGTGTCCAACAAGTTTAGATCTATATTCTTGATTTGCCAAAATGTTGACACAATTTGATTAACAGCCAGCCAATCCAATGGATAACTTTGCATTGCCTTAGGTGAAAGTCAGAGTTCAAAATGAAATTTAGAAAACAAAGTAGGACAAAAGGCTAAAATATTTCAGTTTTGGGTTTTGCAGAAATTGAAAAGTTTGAAGAATTTGCAGGAAGTATAATAAGCCTGAGCAAAAATGAACTTACAATTTCAGTATTTTGGGGATGACATGATTAATTTTTTGAAATTATAAACCTCTGCTAGCAAACAAACTAGCTTATTTCATGCCTTACTTAACAGTAACAAAAATGTGAGGGGGGGGTTAGGGTAGATCATATACTAACCTAAATCTATTGTGGTGGTTAAAAAACAACACCAACAATTTTTTAAAACTTTCAAATAGTGCTCTTTTAATCCAATGTCAAAATTGAGAATCTAAAGCCCTTAGGTTAAATGACTAGCTGAAAGTAGTGAATAGTACAGTTAGATTTTTGTTCCCATAGCTCTAATTCAAATAATTTGGGAAATTTCAGGACTGCAAAGTCTCTCGGGGACTAAGTATAGGGGTGGCTTTCTTGAAACACAATGTGAATTACATATTCAGCTAACTCAGTTGGCATAACATGAAACTAATAATCTCAGGGCTTCAGAGGTTGTTATTTTTGTAGTCAGAAGGGGAAATATGAGTTAGATTGGAATATGAGTAATATTACTGACAGTAATCATACCAAGACTCCGGTAACCAGTTCTGGCTCAAATTAACTGTGGGACATTGGACACTCTTTTAATGTACCTGAACTCCAGTTTCTTCTTTTGTAAAGTGAAGGAACTTATATGAAGTTCATTCAAATGCCCAAATTCTATGATTTCTTGTAAACTTTTCTTGGTCTAAAGGTACATTGAAAATATTTACCTTTAAAATGCATGCTTAAAGATCTAAATTGACTTTAAGAGAAAAAATTTTTTAATTGATTGGCTTATTTTGCTCATTACCAGAAAAGAATAAGGCGTTCTGTATTAGTTTCTTTCATTACAGTTCTTACCAAATGCTGCTGACCAATGGTGATGACCAACAGGTGAAAAAATTATTCATACACTGGAGAGAAAATGTAACAACCAAGGAGCAGAGGGGCTTCAGGAATCACTGCCACCCCAAGCTGAGAGGTCTGCTTATATTTATTGAGGGTTTAGCAATACACCAAGGCATCTCTTAAGAACAAAGGGCAGAGGTTAATTTTTATTTGGGGAGTACATGGTGAGGGGAGAGAGGAAAACAGCATTAAAACAAAGGTTTGAGAGATTTTAATTAACACAAATGGTTGTGCCTAGTCTTTAAATCTGTCCAAAGCAAATGGAGTAAAAGCCTTCTAATCCTTCAGAGCTTCATCTGGCTGTGACCGCAGAAAAAACAGCCTCTCTCCATCATCAGACTGACTTTCTTTATCTCCTTGTTGTTCTGTGTAGCTCTTTGATTCCAGACTTCTCTAAAATAGGGGAAAAAATAAAAAAGAAAGAAAGAAAAAAGATAGAGGAAAAAATGAGAACTAAAATATTGGGTGCTGTGGCATTCATTTTGCAAATCCTCTAAAAAATATTAAGTGCATGTTGACAAATGGGCTGAGGCTGTATCAGTGGTATAGCACTTGCCTACCATCCACAAAACCCTGGGTTTGATCCCCAACATTGCAAAAAACAGAACAATAAAATTAAAAAAAAATTTAATGTATTAGAGAAATCTATACCCACTATCTACTCAAACTTTTAAAATAGGGGATTTTTAAAAGAAGAAAGTCATTCTCACCACATTGGGTTCATTTCTGCCGGTAGTTACTCTGCCCATAGTTGTAGTGCCCATAGTACCTGGTGGGAAACATTTGGAAAATGAGAGCTTCTTTTGCAAAAAACACTAGTTTTATTTTGGGTCGAAAAACTATTAACATTCATCACAGTATTGTGTAATTGTATTACCGTAGGATTGTCTCTTATATTAACATTGGTATGAATTTTCTAACTGTTGTTTTAGAAAATAATTGTCAAATGATATTTTGAAGTTGGAGTGTTGGATTTTTATTTTTTATGTTAAAAGCTCATGTTCCATAGGAGGAATAATAATGTGAGATTTTGTTGTTGTTAGGTGCCATCCAGTTGGGTCCCGCTTATAGCAATCCTATGTACAATAGTATAAAACTCTCCCTGTCACTGTGCTGGACACACAGTCTTTTCTTTGGTTAAGCCCATTGTTGCAGACACTGTGTTAATCCATCTAGTTGAAGGTTTACCTTCTTTTCATTGACCCATCACTCTTCCAAACATGATGCCCTTCTCCAGGGATTAGTCTCTTCTGACCACATGTCCAAAATATGTGAGACAAAGTCTAGCCATCTTTGTTTCCAAGGAGCACTCTGGTTGCATTTCTTCTAGGATAGATATGTTGGTTCTTTTGGCAGTCTATGGGTATATTCAATATTCATCTCCAGCACCATAATCCAAAACATCAATTTTTCTCCTGTCTTCCTTCTTTACTGTCCAGCTATCATATGATGCAACTGAAAATACCATGGCATGAGTCAGGCACACTTTCTTCAAAATGACATCTTTACTTTTCAACACTCTAAAGAGGTCTTCTGCAACAGCTTTTCCCAATGTGATGTTTCTTTTTGTTTCTTGACTGCTGCTTCTGTGGATGTTGATTGTAGAACCAAGCAAAGCAAATCTTGGACAACCTCAATCTTTTCTCCATTTATTATGAAGTTGCTTATTGACTGAGTTGCAAGGATTTTTGTTTCTTGCTGTTGAGGTGCAATCTATATTGAAAGCTGTGTTCTTTGATCTTCATCAGTAAGTGTTTCAAATCTGCATAAGTTATTAATGAATCTTCCTTCAAACCTGATGTCACGTTCTTCTTCAAAAAGTCCAGCTTCTCATATTATTTGCTCAACATAGAGATTGAAGAGGTACAGTGAAAGGATTCAACCCTGAGAGAGTCTACAAAATGTATTTCTAGATACAACATTTAAATGAGGAAGTGGAAATGATAAATCATGTACAGATACACACCCACTCAGATAACCTAGACATATATTCTTCAAAAATGGTCAATTGAAAATGGTAGAGAAACAAACAAAAGACAAAGTTGGGGGTGGAGGAAAAGGAACAGAAGGCAGGGAGAATCACAGGTTCAGGATAAGGGTAGGGAGTCAACCAAAGGTGGAAAGAGGGAGAATTTCAGGGTATTCCATAGACCCAGCAGTGAGCCTGTCCAATGTTAAGAGTTCTAAAATATAGGAACCTAGTTAAATTTGAATTTCAATAAACATCAATAACTTAGTATAAGTATGTCCCTTACAAAATTTGGGGCATACTGATAAAAAATTATTCCTTCCTTATCTGGAATTCAAATTTAACTGTGCACCCTTTTTTTATTTGCTAAATATGACAACCCTGTACTAGACATTGGGAGAAGGACATGGCAGTCCACTCCCAAAGACAATCCTGAAACAATCAGCCATTGAAAACCCTATGATGATGGTCGCTATGAGTAGGACCCAACTCAACAGCACCTAATAACAATCCTTTAGCCTGCAGCTGTACCACTGTGGCGTTGGATCTCATCAGATCTTGGGAACTAAGCAGGATCAGACCTGGTTAGTACTTGGATGGGAGATGGACTGGGAACACCAGGTGCTGTAGGCTTGGGAGAAGGACCCAGCAACCCACTCCCAAAAAGCAATCCGCTATTGAAAACCCTATGGGGCTTGGGCTTTGGCTCAGTTGGTGGAGCACAGCTCCCTTCTGCCCAAGGAGCGGGGTTCAATCCCAAGCTAGACAAGCGTGAGAAAATGGTCCAGGTGGCCTAGTCCTGAAAACAACAGGCATTTAATATATTTGAGCCAGGCACGATGGCACACACCTGTAATCCCAGCAACTTGGGAGGCCGAGGCAGGAAGATCGCAAGTTTGAGACCAGAGGCAGTCTGTGTAAGTTAGAAAGACCCTGCCTCAAAAAGTAAAAAAATGGTCTGGGGGAGCAGCTCAGTGGTCCACCACTTGCAAAACATGCAAGCACAACGCCCTGAGTTCAACCCCCAGTACAGCCAAAAACAAAACAAAACAAAATAAAAAAAACAACCTATGTAAAGCAGAGAAGCACTAATAATAGTGTTTTGCGTATTGTACGTAGGGTCACTATGAATCAGATACAGACTCAACAGCACCTAACAACAACAACGATACTAGACATCCTGCTCCTCTCCTAAGTATGTGATACAACCGAGTTAAATCTATTGTTACTTGTTAAAATAATCTTAATGTTATCAAACATAGAGTTTTCTTTTTTAATCTTAAAAATTTTATATTTGCTGGGGGGAATGGATTTTATTCTCTCCCCTGGCCTTTTGTGAGGTTTTACAGGCAGCAAAAGAATGACCTAGGTTTGAAATTGGATTTGTAACCTACTAATACCACAAACATAGCTTTCATAATCAAAAGGTTCAGGTTGTCTCAGAGGTTGAAAAACCTGTACTTAGGAGCAATACTACTTATCAAGAACCCACATTTGAGCTACTTGTGTTTTCCTGACCATGCTTTCCAACATTTTAGCTCAATACTACTATTTTCCTTTCAGCAGCACCTGCTGAAGTGTATTTCAGCCATCAGGAAGAGTAATACTGGAAATAAAGTAAAGGTTAAAGGTGAGAGGAATGACTTGTTCAGAGCAGAGAGTTATTGAGTAAAGAAGGTCTCAAGAGGATTCATTTCCCATCTCACTGGGCTTTCATCTGAATTTATAAGTGTAGCACAATATCCACATCTGACCTTCAGGCTCTTGTTAAAGGAGAACCTTCCATTTCTTCTCAAAGAGTTCAAGGATGTGCTAAGAGTTGAGGATGGGGAGAAAAACAGCAAGGCTGTCAAAATGGAATGTCTTATCACCAGTTATATTATTACTGAAGATAAATCTCTTGAAACACCAGCAGGTATAAAGGGAAATTCAGCTGAGTTTAGAGATTACTTAGTGCCTGGGCTCTCTAAGATAGGTGACTACCAAAGGCCACAAAATGCTTTCTTAGTGCTACAAAAGCCAAGGAGAGCTGCTATATTGCCTGGGTGAAATTATAAATTTTTACTTGTTGGGGAAGTAAATCCCTTCAAATGTGACCTGTCTCTTGAAAGAACAATAGGAAAGACTTCACCCTGCATATAAGTAACAGAATTATGATTTTTCTCTTTTAGAAGACTAGGTGATGCCATATGACAATGGTAATGCTACATTCTTGGCTACATGGGGAGGAATTCATAAGGAGAAATTGCTTGAAGTGTAACAAAGTCACTAATATTTGCCAACCAAATAGATCATACCATAGCAACTCAGCCAACTAGCATACTGGACAGGGTGAGGAGAAATTCTTGGCTCATAACTGTGGAGTAAAACCTCCCTGTACTTGGAAACGCCTAGAACAGAAGGGACTATATCCTGATTTGCTGGGAAGTGTGTCCAAAATGACATTTCACCCTTTCTCTAAAGCTGATTTTTTCTGGATTCCTTTGGGAGTAGATTGTCATGTCTTTCTCCTGTTTTTGTGGTGCTGAGGATCAAAACTGGGTACTCAAAGAGTGCAGTGTGGGACTCTACCAACTGAGCTAAACCCCAGCTTCTCTAAGATAGGGTTATGAATTTCAATTCTTTTGAAACTAGGGGAAAAGGAACACCATCCATGAGCACTGTTAAGTATTCAAACTTCAAATAGTCCCTGTGCAATTGCCTAACCTATTTTTTTTTACTTCAGAGTCCTAATTGCTTGATTTATTTGTGGTAGAGAAACATTATGAGACAAGAATTGTGGAAGAAGTGGGCAGTGACTGTTTTTTGAAAGGCAGAGAACAGTAGTTTGGGGAGCAAAATAATTGGTAAGGATTATACAGCAATGGTTTAATCAAGGCTGCCAGTATTACATCTTGGTGCCACATAGAATGACACAAAACATGAATAGTTTGTTTTTTCATTTTTCATTTGGTATATAAATGTGGCACACTTTGCCCTAAGGGTAACAGAAAGCCAGTCTCTTGCACAGCATTTCACATTTCCCGAATTAACCACTATTAAGTGATGGATTTGAAGCCTGGATGTGGTTGGTGCCACCTACTGGAATAAATACAGAATTACAAATCACTCTACCCATTTGTAACCTTGTTTACTTACAGAACAAATAAACCTTGAGGAATGTGATTCTTCACTGGGAAGACCATACTTTAAACAGTTATTAAGTTTATATTCAAATAATAGCTTTTAGGGATAGAAGACACATGATAAATCACACTTTAATACTGTCATTTGATTGCACAGTCCAGGACTTAAGCTTTGACCATGGTGTCAGAAGCTTGACTTCTCTGAATTTGTTCTTTAATTCCTATTGCATAGAGTAATTGAAAGGTTACATAAAGTGAGAAGTTTTCAGTGTGCTCTGTGATATTTTGTGGTTGCTTTAGATAAAGAAAAAAAATTAAATGACATGGTTTACCTAGGTCATGTAACTGGCAGATTTTTTTTTTTTTTATATGTGTGTGAATGTGTGTGCATGGTACTGGGGATTGAACCCAGGCCTTTGCGCTTGCATTCTTTACAAGTACTGTACCACTGAGTTGCACCCACAGCCCATTTTTTAACTTTTTGAGACAGGGTCTTGCTAAATTACACAGACTGCCTCTGGTCTCAAACTTGAGATCCTCATGCCTCTAGCTCCCGAGTCTTTGGGATCACAGGCATGCGCCACTGTGCCAGGCTATAACTGGTGGATCTTAGAATAAGCATGCAACTCACGTATCTGACTCTAAATCCAGTGCTTTTCCCATCAAATTACAACTTTTCAAAATTTGATTTTATGAGGCAACTGGCATAAAGTTTAAGGGGTGTCAGAATGTAGTATTAAAAACTGGAAATTATTCCCTTTTCAATGTGTTGAAACTTGATAGCATCAAGGAGAAAGTTCCAAGTTGGTGCTGGTTTTCTTTAAATTATCTGTGTCTTGTTAATCTTACTTTCTACTAAAGATAAAACAGGTCTTAGGCTTGAACATCTTGCTAGAACATTAGAATCTTGTGGGGGGAATTGTATACATATTATTAAGCTTACTTGTATTATGGGAAAAATTTTGGTTTTTCATTTAGTAATATATATTTTATTTTCAAGAAATGCATTTATGAAAGAAGAAGCCAACCTAAATAGTAAAAATTGAATAAACAATAGTCCAAGTGATACATAAAGTTGGGAAATACTGAGTACCACCAAACTACATCCCTACAATATCACTTTTGATAACAGTCTGTTAATATGATTACTTTAAAACAGGGCTCCAAACTGGTGAAAAATTGGGCTCAGATTTAGGTGTAGGTTCCGTATGTTAAAATTTAGAGGGTGTGCATTTGGTTCAGGATTGGGTTTAAATCCTTTGTATAAATAACAAGTCTTCAAACTGAACCTGAATTCAAACCCTGAACCTGTTCCTGTTAAAGCACTTAAGAAATTTCTTTTTCTGACCCTGAACTTGAACCCAGGCCTAGTGGGAAATTGGGTACTGGTACAGTTTAGTGTTTTCTTTTTTCCTTTTTTTTTCTTCTTTTGCTTTGTTTGTATCATTAGCTATTTTAAAACTGAAAAAAATTGAAAAATATTTTGCCTATTTCCATACAGGGTTAAAATTTTAAACCCTAATCTGAACTGCAGAGAAAAATTGACAATAGTGCCAGGCATGGCACAATGTCCAGGAGTGTTTCCTTCTGTTGTACATGGGGTTTCTATGAGTCAGACCTGACCTAACAACACCTAACAACAACAAACAACAATCTGAACTGACCCTGAACCCTGTACATACTAACATATTGAATTCCCATCTGAACTTGAACCCAATTTTTCTCAGGTTTGAAGCCCTGCTTTAAAAATTCTTCCATGTTAAGAACTAGCATTTCTTTTGTTTAATAATCAAACACCATAAATAAGAGAAGTTATAAATAAGTCAACATAACCCAAATATTGGGCTCAATCAAACCCAAATATGTGAAATACGTGTGTTAGAAAATGCAACTGGCCTACAACCAGTGCTCAGTGAATGCACACACAGTCAATAAAACACAGGACCAATGGGCCACTCATACCTATGGCTACATTAATTTGTGGTAAGTAAGTAGCATAGTACCCTATCACTTAATTCTCCAGGAGTGTAAGAGGAAAGAGGGGAGAGTTGGGTGTTGTCCGCGGGCTATCCCAGTTAAAATTGACTCAGTGTTCCACAAGTGAGGAAAAAGTAAATTTGCTGAGGTAGGCAATCAAGTTGAATGGAATCTTTCACTATTTATGAGTCTGGGCCTGACTTGAACCTGGAGGTAAAAGACTTTTGGATCCTTACTCTTTGTATCTTTTGATGTGACATTTGGCTTTTGTTTGGCTTTTGCAGTACTTGAGGGTTGAATCCAGGGCCTCACACTTTGCAAGGGCTCTACTACTAGGTTGCTCCCCCAGCCCATTTTTTATTTCTTTTTTTGAGTCAGGCTCTTGCTAAGTTACACAGGCAGCCTCAGGCCTTGAATTTGCAATCCTCCTGCCTCTGCATCCTGAGTCACTGGTATTACAGGCATGTGCCACCATGTCTGGCCCTTTGGTTAATTTTGAATGAGGTAAAAACAAGGATCTGTCTTTCTCAAACCTTCTCTGCTCTATCTTTACATTTTCTATCTTAATGACTTTATACTGCTTCTGATTGCATTCCAAGTTCTTCTTCTTCTTTTTTTTTTTTTTATAGCTTTTTGCTGTCTAATTCTTCTCAAAATGTAAGTTGAAAGAAAAATGTGTATGGAACTCTCCCTGAAAGATAGGTAGTCCATTCAGTTTTCTAGATTTTCTAAATTTACCTGTGTATTAAGGCAGAGTAACTGGACCAAATTGTCTTGAATCAATCCATCCCTTTTTAAAACTTTCAGATTAATAATTTGTTAGCATATTGTGTTGAGGAACAGATAAGAAACAGCATAGAAATTTAGATTCTGAATTCATTGTAGAAATATTGTTAAAGATCTTGACTATGATTATCAAATACATAGGGTCTTATCCCCATAATGAGGACCAGGAGGAGACATTTCTCTCAAATCTCAGTCCCAGGGAAAAGTTATGTTTTCTGAGCAATTGGTTTGTTGTTGCTTCATTAACACTGCAAATCCATGTTTCTTTTTGCTGGGGAATTCAGAATCAAATTTATGAGATGTGACCAAAAAATACTGTGAATGTTTAAATTAAAAAAATCATTACAATAAAAGACACTTTGCCATTAATTCCCCTCAAAATACTCCCCCTGGCTTCAATCACTCTTATCTCATCGTGTTTTTGAATCAGTTCTGGAAATCCTCTTTTGAGAGTGTCTTTAGTTGTGATATTGTGGCTGTTTCAAAGGTCTGAACTGATTCAAAACATCTACCTTTCATGGTCATTTTGACTTTGCAGAGGAGCCAGAAGTTACATGGTACCAGATCTGGAGAATAAGGTGGATGAGGACACACCATAATGTTATCTGACAGAACTTGTCATACAGAAGTGATGTGTGTCATGAAGCATTACCATGATGGAGAATGAACCTGAAACCACTCACCAGAAGACTTGCAGAACTGCTTCAGAAAGTGGCAAGAATGATGGGATAAGTGTGTTGGGAACCAGGAGGAGTATATTGAGGGGTGTAATGGAAATGTGTCTTTTACTGTAATAATTTTTTAAAATTTAAATATGTACTATATTTTTATCACACTTTGTACAGCCTACCTCTTTCAAGCAAATAGTACTTTGAGCATGCATTGTCATTTATTTACTTAATGTCAACTTATTTTCTCTTTTACTTATTTATTTATTTAATGCTATGTGTTGTGTGTGACTTTTTTAAGTCACTCAAGCCTTTTATGAAATAAGACTGAGAAAAAAGTAGAAATATACATACCAATAGAACATTGTCATCCCTTGGCTATGATTTCTCACTGCACATTATTTTTTAAAAATACAGACTTCAGATTCATTGATACCTGAAAATTTAAGAATTATTCCCCTGCTTCTCATAGCCATTATTTTATTCTATTTTTTAATATAAAACTATATGGTTTCCTTTAATGATGCCATGTCTTTAAGGATAAATCACAGAAATTCCCAGAGGAACATCTGAATTGATTAAAATCACAACCATTTTCAGATGTCTACCTCCTTGGCCTTCAGCTTTAAAGTAGCAGAATCTATTCCAATAAGATTCCTGGAAGCAAAAATGGTAATTCCTAGGAAAATGGAAAAGGTGGGATGGAAATTAATATTTTTTGACTGCCAACTGTGTTATTATTTACATATATTAAATACTTGATATATTACTTTATCTTTGCAAAGGAAAACTTAATTTCCTCCACAGAGAATCCTTACATTTGTACAAGAGCTTCTGAGTAATACTAATAATGATGATAGTGAAAAAATGTATTATTATAACACAAATATTTAACTTGTGCCTGCAGTCATACCACTGTGGCATCCAATCCCATCAGATCTTGGAAGCTAAGCAGGGTGGGGCCTGGTTAGTACTTGGATGAGAGACTGCCTGGGAATACTGGGTGCTATAGGTTTAGGAGAAGGACCTGACAGTCCACTTCAGTCAGCCCACTTCAATCAGCCATTGAAAACCCTGTGAATAGCAGAGAAGCCCTGACAATCAATGGTACCAGACATGACAGTGTTGGGTAGTGTTTAGTTTTGTTGTACATAGAGTTTCTATAAGTTAGACACCAACTTGACAGCACCTAACAGCAACATTCAGCTTACTGCATGGTGGGCATCATGATGCTCACTTTACCAGTAATGGGATCTCCAATGTTAACAAACAAAACAAAATCTCAAACTATGTACCAATGATAATCTTACCTTGGGATCTTGGGAGATTTAAAAATGCTTGCTTTGGCTCAAAATTCTGTTGTAAGTACAATGATAATTTCACATCATTGGCCTTCTGATAGTTCTTCAAGGCTTCAATTCTCAGCTCAATCACTTTGCCATGAAAGTCATTCTGAAAGAAGACATTTTCCAAAGCTACTCATATAATATTGGCTTCTCTAAATCCACTGTTACTTGAATGTTTTTTATTCAGAAGTTAAAAAATAATTCCCTCACAGACAGTATTTTAAGGTTGGGAAGATAGTATTTATCCCCCCCCCCCCATTTCAAATAGAACAAAATCAAGAATATAGGAAGAAATACTATTTACTCAATGTAAATCCAGAGACAGGTCACCTCAGGTGTATCCCCATGATACATTTCTTTTAGCAGGACTATTTGTAGCCAAAGGTGAGGGGACTAGGCTTAACAATATGAAATTAAAAGCCTTTACAGTATATGGATGAAATATATCCCATTAAGGAAGACCGTAATACCTGAAGGATGTTGGCTTGTTCCTGATACTTGACCCATTCCATTTTCCTCTGTTGCTTTTCCTGGTGGAAGAAAGAGCCTCTAGGTGATAAAGTAAATTGAGATCAAAAATCAGTTTTCTCAATATGCTGTAATAACCTTATAGCAAAATTATGATGTGATAGGTTGACTGTTAGGCTGATTTAAACTGCACAATCCCTTAGTTGGCATCCCTTATAAATCCACACTCCAAAAGCTAAAATATAAATGAATAAATTATTTTATATGAGTGATTTGGGTATGGGAAGATGAGATGCATATATAATATTGCTAAATAAATTTTTCAAGACAAATTAAAAATGTTCTAATATCATATAGCTATTGTTGAGTTGTCATTTTTGGTATAGCTTTTCTCATTTAGTCATAGCTAGCCTGATTTCCCAGATACTTGTAATGTCACTTTGACTCAAATATCCCAAGGGTACCAGATTGCTTATAAAAATTTGCATTCATTCAGGAGCATATCATAGTTTAGGCTGATTACCAAAAGTTACTATTGTTCAGAATGATTGTACTACCTTCTTTATCTCCTTCACTTTCTCTGCAACTGATGTCTCCAATTCATTCTCAGTCTTCTCAGATGATGAGGGGGATTTGGGAGCCTGGTATGAAAGAAGAGAGCTAAAGGAATAGAAGGTCTCAGGAAAAAGTACAATATCTTGAAAAATCATAGATTTAATATATCTTGAAAGCTCAGATACTACCTATATGCCTGCTCAAATTAGTCCTGATTGTCAACAACCTGTTTCTAGCTGTGTAGCATCAACAATCATGAAACTCTAAGTACATACAGTCCACTTGCCTTTCCGTCCTGTGAGTCTGCCTTGGGTTTTATTGGTGGTGGTTTTTGTTGATCATAGACATCTTCTGTCTCGAATGTCTGTGGAGAGACATTTTGGCAAATCTTTAACTTAGTAAGAATTAGTGAGGAAAGCGGAAAACCAACATGAGTTAAGGCTTTTGGTTCTTGCTTATCAGCAACTTCTCAGGGTCTCAAACCGAAATTGTGTGACCTACCAGACGAGATTCAGAAGGTAATCAGACTTTCTATTTGGTCCTTTGAGTGTACCTTAAAGTAATAAAACCATTGAACCTGTGTTACATGCCAATCATTATGCTAAATTACTTACTGTATTACTTACTTTCACTTCTTTACAATATTACAATCATTCTCATTTAATTCATACAACTTTTTAAGGACTATTTTTATTTCTATTTTTAGATGAAAAACTGAGACACGGAGAGGCTAAATCAACTTATAAAGGGTCACACACCTAAGAAAGTACAGAGCTGGAGTTAGAACCAGATTTTTCTGACTTTGAAGCCTAAGTTCTTAGCCACTAGGCATGCTACTCTTTTTCATTTCTCCCTGTCTAAAGGATTGGAAGAGAACCTCAATCACAAGCTAGCATGTATGGACAGCTCTTATAAAAACGTATTTGGGGAGCTCTGGAGAAGCTGGATTTTGATAGAGGAATTGTAATGGTACAAAGACTCAGGAACTTGGGAACTAAAACTTCTGACAATTCATAGAACTAATTCGTAGCTGCTGAGAACTAGGAGGAGATCTCATTACAAGACACAGGGCTTAGAGGTATCCTGAATATTTGTGGAAAAGTGAGATGAAAAAAAGGAGTCAGAGGTCATATCACACCTGTTTATATCATGAGACACAACCTGCTCTTCCAGTTGCATTGCGTGTGAAAAATCACTTGGGTTCCCAGGGGAAGTCCACAAAGGAATTTCCTCTCCTGGATTCTCAGAAAACAATGCAATGATTGTTGTAAAATCACATGAGTATTAAAATTAGATATTCTTTTGTTTGTTCATTCAATTTACATTTATTTATTTTCTACTATGTTCCAAGTATTGTTATAGGTGTTAGGCTTAAGACAAAGCAATCAAGACATTGGAGGAGACTATATCTCAGAAGATGGAAAGAGGACAATAAGTGAGTAAAAGCATAATAATACAATAAAAATTATAAGTTTATAGTATGAAAAGTGCTCTGGAGGACATAAATAGAATTTTACAATAGAAAGCAGAGGGAGGGTGCTGTAGTTTAGGTGGAATAAACAAGGAGGGCCTTTCTAAAGAGGTGATATTTCAGCTGAGACCTGAAGAATGAGAATAAGGAACAGCAGAATAGGCAGTGGGTAAAGCAAGAACAAAGGCTTTGAGATAGGCAAAGGCTTGGCATGTCTGAGAAACCATAAGTTCAGTGTAGTAGTTGCATAGAAAGCCAGTGGGAGAATGTCTATGAGAGGAAACTGGAGAGGTGGGCACAAATAAGATTATGCCACAGTAAGGAAGGTTGTAAAGGGGTTTCAACAGAAAAGTGACATGATTTGATTCTTTAAAAAAGATCACTTTGGATGCTATGGAAAGAATGGGTTGAAATGAGGCATGGGTGGAAAGAGGGACGTGAAAAAATGAGGGTTGGGGGTGCAGAGGAATGGGAGGTTCTTTGCATTATGATCTGGAGGAAAATCCTTCAAGAGATCCTTAGAGGCACACCTTGTTCCATAGCATCTCCATTTCCTTCCGAAGCATCTTGTTTTTCCTTTCCTGTTGAAGGGGGAAAAAAACCAAACAAACAGAGACATGTGTTTGTCTAGCTATTACAGTTAGGTTGGAAGAAATTACTAAGTTAATGGTGGGAAAGGGGTCCAGGGACATAGTAAGCCACAGAGAAAGGCAGTAAATGGGCCATGCCCAAAATCTAAGAACATGAGAAATGACTTTGATGATGATGATGGCTAAAAAAAAAAATTAAATTATTGCCAGATGCTGTGGTACATGCCTGTAAATACAGCTACTCTGAAGAATGAGACAAGAAGACCGCAGGCCCCAGGTCAGAGGTAGCCTATGCAATTTAGCAAGACCTTGTCTCAAAAAATAAAAAATAAAAAAGGGGCTGGGGGTTCAGCTCAGTGCTAGAACACTTGCCTAGCATGTACGAGGTCCTGGGTTCAACCCCCCAGTACTAAAAAAAAAAGAGAGGAAAAAAAGAAAAGAAAAAAATTATTAATTCAAGTAATAATTTTAATTATAGTGATCATAAGATAGTATCAATAGAAATGAGTTCTTAATACTTAAGATGTTTTCAATTTCCCTTGGGGCTTAAATCATTAATTTCTAATTTTTAAGATCCTTTACTGGGAAAAGGACCTGGCAGCCCGCTCCTGAAATAATCAGCCATTGAAAACTCCATGAGTAGCAGAGAAGTACTGACAATAGTACTGGGTATGACACAGGGCCAGGCAGTGTTTTGTTCTGTTGTACATAGGTCACTATCAGTTGGAACTGGCTTGACAGCACCTAACAACAACAACAAGATCCTTTACATTATAATTTTTAAAAGATATTCTAAGAATCTTTCAGAGCAAACTCTTTTCTCTTGCTTTGATAGGTAATTCCTATTCTTTAGAAATGTGAGGGGTTAATATGCTTATATTCATCAACTCCCTGATGAAAATCTTTCAAATTCCAGAGAATAGAATTTTGCTGGCTAGTACTTGTTCCCCAAATTCCATCTGACTTCCTTTGCATCACCTTGGACTGTGTAGATCAGATATACAAGTTTGGAGGACCAGGTACTAGAGATGAACACTCTTGTCTTTTGTTCCATACTTGACAACAGTGGTGGAATTGAACTCTCTTTAGGAGGCTGTTCCTTGGAGCACCCACCAACATCTTACCAGGTTCTGTTTCATCTCCTCTGCTTCCTTAATGAGGTCCATGACTGAAGATTCATCACATCCCTTCCCTGCCATGATCTGCCTCATAATCTGCAGACTAGAACAAAGAACAATATCATACAACATGCATGCTTCCTGAAAGGTAATATTAATATCTTGCAACCAACAAGGTAGTACTCTACTATGGAAGTTATATGGGGTCTGAAACCTGAAGAGTTATAGAAGTCCTAGGATGATTCTATCCCTAACTGACATTTGCTTTAGCTATGTCCTCAGTGATGAGTTCTGTGCTCTTTAATGCTGAAAACTTAGGTTTTCCACACCAACTAATTTTTCTTTCCACACCCTCAAAAGAATATTTTAGTGTCTGACTTTTGGGGGAAGAGTAGTTCTGCTCCTCTAAAGAAGGAGGTTTAAAAACATGATATCTTCAGAATAAATCCCAGCACTATTCTTCATCTCATTTTTGTCCACCTCTTTCTATGTCCTTAAGTCTCCAAATATCTTTAAACATTTTACTTTGCTGGGGAAACCACTGTTATACTTGGTAGCTCCAAGACAGTGCAAGCCATTAAGAAGTTCCTAACAAAATCTGAATAAGTATAAGTCTTTGACCATGAGAAAGGATATCCTTTAAAGGCATTAATTATTTTATATTTGTATTCCTTGTCCTTTTTGTCTCCAGGTCTAAGTAGAAAGCCAAGCCTTTGTATTTTCTTGCTCTGAGAGAAGTCTGTGTTATTGGGTTTTAAGGAGCTGGTACTTGACAACAACTTTTTGTCTGGCATTTGTTCCCCCAAAATCTGAGTTCCTTGCGATGCTTATAATAAGCATATAGAAAGAAAGAACAATGAGGTGAAACTTTCTGAGGCTAGAAGGGAAACAAGAGTTGATGGGTCCCATCAACAGTGAGTATTCTAGCAAAGAGTTAAGATTTCTAATGCCTATCATGTTTACAGAGGGTAGACCCTCATCCAGAAGTCTCTTAGGCTCAGAAAAGATCACTGTTCTACTGCTTGGTATAGAAAGAACAGAGTCATGAAGTGATTCTACAAATACAAATAAGGATATCAGTGTGGCCATGATAGACTTAAAGTATTAAAGTCTCTTATCTGTTTCTTGGGTGGACAACCTAAGGGAAAGAGTAACAACTATAGCTTCTGGATATGAATTCTTTACATTTTACTATAGCTGGATGTTCAAACTTAAAAAAAAAAAGCAAAGCCAAAACCCAAAACAAAACAATGAAAATAATGATTGTTAAACATATGGGGATTAAATCTCCATATTTTCTATCTCTAGGATTCCTGAGTAGGGGGCCCTTACCTTCTTTGTTTTTCCTCCAAGTTAGACATTAACTTCTGGAATAAGAGGTTGTTCTTATCTTCTAGAGGTTTTAGCATCTCTAGCAGTTCCTGCTTCCTTAGCTTTAGGTCTTCATTCAATTCCTTCAAGTAGTTGTCATCTATTTTAGAACTTCTGTGGGAAGTGACACCATAATATCTTTCTTTAGCTTGGGTTAAGAAAGACCCTCTTTGCCCACCTGGATATTTTCCATTTGACTTTTTCCATCAAACTCACCTTTTTGATGCCAAGCAAGATCCTGAAGAGTTTGTATCACTTGTCATCTTGAAGAGAAACTTCTACTTTAACAATAAAGAAGCCTTCTTGAAAATATGCGCTTTCTTTTCCCATCCAGT
Organism: Pedetes capensis; assembly: GCA_007922755.1. Classification (NCBI taxonomy): domain Eukaryota; kingdom Metazoa; phylum Chordata; class Mammalia; order Rodentia; family Pedetidae; genus Pedetes; species Pedetes capensis. The sequence goes on along the minus strand of VMDO01003683.1, from coordinate 67,975 downwards.
TAAGACATCATTTTTATGCTGCTGTTCCTGAAACTCCTGTTGCATTGGACTGATTTTAGCCACAGTTTGAGGTCACAATAGCCCTAAGACCACAGAATCAGCAGGTCTTTTAAGTAGCACCAAAGGTAGCTTGATGACTGAAAATACTTAACTACATCTGATCAGTTCTTGTCTTAGCTTTAGCCAAATGCCAAAAGTTCTATTCTGAAGTCTTTGAATGAACAGAATAGAATCATAGGGTATCTATATCATGGAATTCCTATTGTGTTAGAGAATGGTGACCTATCAAAAATAACTCATCAACACCATGGAAACAAACCTCTGTGGAATGCCTATCTGGATTCTGTGAGTGAGGACAAGATAAAAATATGTGGCACCTATTTCTGGGCACTTTAGGAGGAGGAAGGGACACTTTTATGAAATACTTAAAAAATAATAGAGGCCAAACTGGCAAATAAAGGGTATGAATGTAATAGAGTATTATAAATATATCAGACATTGTCATTATTTTCCAAACTTTAAAACCTGATATAATGTCAAGGTAAAAGAATATTGGACATGTAGCAAGAGGATACAATTTGTGGAAGATCCACACTGTCAGTGTGTCCTTCCATATCCAGAATCTTCCCTGGAAGCCTGTAATTCTAGGTACACCTCCAGATTCTGATTCTACATTTATTTTCCTCTTTTGTTTTCTGGCCCCTAAGATCTCCTGTCTTCATCTATGTCATCTATATTATCGAGTGGAAGATAATCCAGAAAGTTATACTTTTTTTTTCTAGTGCCCTTTAAACATAGGTTTAAGCTGGGCACCATGGCACATGCCTGTAATCCCAGGGATTCAGAAGGCTGAGGCAGGAGGATCTTGAGTTTGAAGTCAGAGGCAATCTGTGCAATTTAGTGAGTCTCTATCTCAAAATAAAAAAAGGGGGTTGTTGTTGTTGTTAGGTGCCATTGAGTCGGTATCAGACTCTTGGCGACCCTACATACAATAGGGGAAACACTATTGTCAGTGCTTCTCTGCTGTTCATAGAGTTTTCAATGGCTGATTGTTTTTTTTGCAGGGAATGGGTTGCCAAGTCCATCTCCCAAGCCTGCAGCACCTGGTATTCCCAGGCGGTCTCCCATCCAAGTACTAACCAGGCCAGATGCTGGTTAGCTTCTGAGATCTGACAGGATCAGCTACCACAGGGCTATGGCCGCAGGCTTAAAAAAAAGGTGGGTACTGGGTGCAAACCAGTGGCAGAGCACTTGTCTAGCATGTGCAAGGCCCTGGGTTCAACCCTCCAGTACTGAAAAAAAAAAAGAAGAAGAAGAAGAAATTAAGCACGTACACATACAAAACCAAACCAAACCAAACCAAACAAAAAACCCCCACAGTTTTGTTGTTTTAGCTTTAGCCACATGCCAAAGACTACTCAGTCTCTGGCATGTGGCTAAAGTAGTAGTAGTCTCTGACTCATAACAAATGTCTAATTGTTTTGGGAGTGGATTAGTGGATTGCCACATCCTTCTCCCACTGTTGTGGTGTGGGGATAGAACCCAGGTCCTCAGAGAGTACAGAGCAGCACTCTACCAACTGAGCTAAACCCCAGCCCATAGAGTTTTAGGGAAGTATTTGTAGAGAAAGTCTCAAATATTAATTAAGGCATGTCAATTTCAAGTATTGACTGAATATTTCCAGTCATTTTCTAGGGATATTCACCAAAGTAACTTAATCCTTTTCTCTTTGGGGAAACCTTAAAGGCAGAGTACTGTAATGGAAAAACATCAGAGTTTGTCAGAACCTCATTTGGAGCTCAGCTTCATTGTAAGCAGCAGGCTGCCTGTGAGCAAGCTTCTAAATTCTCTGAGCCTCAATTTCCACTTTTGTAAATGTTAATGTTGAGCTGATAACTTTGTTGTGAGTGTGAAATTTAGTATGTAAAGTGCTTGGCTTATATTAGGTGTTCACATTTAGTGAGATTTTGTTTGGTTTATGTTTGTCTAATGGCCCAATTAAGTGGTCAGATTTATATTAAGCTAATGAAATTTAAGCCTTAGAGGTATTCATTTTCAAGATCTCTTCCAAAGGCTCTGACCAAATTTTGTATTCAAAATTTGTATCCCTTTTTGGAAAGAGAAAATTGTATATGGTCAGCATCCCACAAAATCTAGATCTGTCCTAGGTTAGATTGGACACATACCTCCCCTAAGTATCTCCTGTATCAAAGCTTCTTTTTAGATAGTCTCTACAAATGTTCTTATTAAATAAAGCAGATATGTGTCATTTAAGCTGGGATTTAGCTCAGTTGGTAGAGCGCCACTCTGCAGTCTCTGAGGTCCTGAGTTCAATTCCCAGCACTGCAAAAATGGGAGAAGGACCTGGCAGTCCACTCCCGAGGCAATCCTGAAATAATCCGCCATTGAAAACCCTATGAGGGTTGCTATGAGTCGGATACCGACTTGACTTGACGGCACCTAACAAAAGCAACAACATAATATGTATCATTTAAAAGTTTTTATGATACCTTGTGCAATATTTCATTAAATTAGAAAAGCTATAATAAGTCAACCATCATCCACATTGGATAACCTAGGAATATCTATGAAAAGTTTGCATTGAATGAAGGTGAGCAAACTCCTCATAGTTACAAGGAAGTACTGGGTGGATTAATTTTTATTAATAGCATCTTAGACTGCACATGAAGCAGTGGGAGCAAACAGTAGAGGACAAAAATAGCATTGATCACTAAAGCATAGCCTCTTTAAATTTCATGTTGTGACATTTGGCTGGCAGAACTATGATAGAATTTTAAAACACTTAATGAGCAGGCAGCATCCCAACTCACCTTCCTTTCTGTCCTTGCTTATGAATAATTCCCAGAGGAAGAACATTTGCTATTCTGATGTGGTCTTTTCTGTAGCCAATCAGCAATGTTTATTTCCTAACATTCTGTTGTCCGTTTCCTCAATTTGGAATTTGACTTCCCAGGGAAATATTTGTCTTAAAATAATATAGTTAGATGTTATAATGAACATCTTAAATGTAACCAAACCAAACCAAACCAAAACAAACAAACAAACAAAACCCCACAAAAAACAAAAAACAAACAAACAAAAAAACCCTAACGCCCCAAATACTGTTAAGGGGGTTAATTGATGAACACCATTAACTTCTGAGATAAGGAGAGGGAAGGGTGAAGCTGTAGATGAGCATTAGAAGTGGCAGAAAGGGAAGCAGAATACAAATTTTTCCTGAAGTAGGAAGTTAGGTCATGTGTTGATTGGGGAGGTATGGGACAAAACCTTTGGGGAGCAATGACTTGAGATTTGGAATTGTGCCTGAGAAATGGGAAGGAAACCAACCAGGCAAAAACGAAAGGATTGCCATCCAGTGCTAAGGCTCAAGGTGAGTGTGGAAATTGAAGATTTCTCATGCCATGAATCAGCAGTTACATAATTTTCTCCAGCAGTCGTTGGCACACTAGAAGCTATAGTAGAGAAAACAGATGGTTGATTGACTCTAGGCTAGGATTTGGCAGAATGGATAAGTAGAAGTTCAAAGGAATAAGGGGGCTGAGAGAGCTGGTACATCCATCAAAAGGTGGATCATAGTGTTCAGGGTGTGCAGGGAAGAAAATGAAGAAACAGGCAGCTGAGAGATGGGAAATGTTAAAGGTGTTAATATTGAGCATGTAGAGTGGAAGAAAGAGGTTATGGTCAGCGAACATACTTACACAATAACTTGTAGAACTTCATCACTACTTTGAGAAATTATAGTAGCAATTTGTCATTTTTTTGCAGTAAACTTTGTGTCTGTTGCTTCCTGTCACTCCATAATATTCACTAAAATTCACATGGTACCTCAAAATAGACCTTATAATGAATTATTCACAATGACCTCATCCAACAGTATAGCATTTGGTTTTAGTGTCTGTTAAGAAAAAGCGTTATTACTCTATAATTAGAAAACTCAGAGCAATACCATTTTAGTGTTAGTTTTCTCAGCAGAAAATCAGATTTGCCTAACTAAGCCAGGTCTCCAAGATTAGAAGCAATTATTTCCATATTAAAGCAGTACAAACACACACACACACACACACACACACACACAAATATACATACATATATACCCACCCACCCACATATATATGTGTGTGTATGTATGTATGTGTATATATACACATATGTATATACATATACATATATGTATATACATATGTGTATATATATGTGTGTATATATATAAACATATATATATATACATACACATATGTGTACATCTATATCTATATCTATATCTATATCTATGTCTGGGCTGGGATTTGGCTCAGTTGGTAGAGCGCTGCGCTGCAGTCTCTGAGGTCCCGAGTTCAATTCCCAGCACCGCAAAAATGGGAAAAGGGCCTGGCAATCCACTCCCAAAGCAATCCAGAAAGAGTCAGCCATTGAAAACCCTATAAGGGTCGCTATGAGTCAGATACCGATTCGACGGCACCTAACAACAACAACATATCTATATCTATATCTATCTATCTATATATATATATAGAGAGAGAGAGAGAGAGGGAGGGAGACTTTCATCTTCTCACTTCCCTCAGCTTTGGTGTAGCAAGAAAATTACAGAATTCCTCATGGAGGAAACCTGAGGATGTCCTTTTAGACCCACCTTTGAGTTCAACCTTTGAGAGAATTTTAAGAATTCCACTAACTAAAATAAGGAGAGACATACTGGCAAAATCATAATAACAAAAACTTGTTGGTTCTTGAAGATAATGCAAATCTCCCTGGTTGTTTTTATGACCATTTTGTTGGCTGATTCCATTTAACCCTTGTTATTGTTGTTGTTGTTGTTGTTGTTGTTAGGTGCTCTTTAGTCAGATCTGACTCCTAACCCTTGTTATAGCTGTTCCTAAAGTCTATACTTACATTTAGAGGGAATTCAGGGACTTAAGAAGATTGAAATAAATTTCTGTTATTATTGAAGTTGTTTTTGTTGTTTAAAGTAATGCATTCTTTTATTGTGTTGAGATGCTTAGGATAATGGTCTTCAAAGTGAAGTATGTGAGGTTTCACAAAGACTTTTCAAGAAATATGGAAGCAAGGGTAGTTTTTAGAGACTGCCCTGATCTTTAACTTCCTCAAGTACTTTTCTCTAAAATGTATCTGCCTGAGAGTGCCCTATGGTCTCTTTTCCACCTCCCCTTTTCCAAAGGTCTTTTACTCATTTACCAAAAGAATGGAATACCTTTCAATCATCTGGAATTTTACCTCATTAACTTACTTTGTAAAATCCTTGAGGGATTAAATTAATTAAAATTCAAAATGTTGGTGTCAGGTTTAAAGAGAGTGAAGGATTGTTAATGACTGGATAACAGATCCTTTTGTAGGTTCCTTGGTCTAATTCTTTGCTTTCAACAAATTTGAAGTAACACCTAATCAAATTGTTAGCTTAAATTTATTAAAAGTAAAATTACTATTTTATTTTTGGTTTATAATTCATAAAGCGATTCAAACATTTGAGTGATCCTTCTATAACAAAACATTTTCCATTGCCATCTACTTATTTGTGTAAACAAGTTTTTTCAGCAAGTATTATATGTAATACAAAGAATGTGAATAAAATTGATGCTAAAAGGCTGTCTTATTCTAGCTATAAGTAATATTCACTTATGAATACATGGGTTAAGTGGGAGGAAAGTGACCTATTCATTAAATTAATAGAAGTATTTTCAAAAAATAATTCTACTTAAAATTGTTTATTGAATATGTATATTATATATGCTTTTCAATTGCATACAAATAATTTTAATATTCAATTCTGAAGAAATTACATCACATCATTTAAAGTTTGCAGAAAATAAAAAATAAATTTTAATGTACACATACACTTATTTTGCAAAGAAGTGTGATAGAGTGTTAAAGAGAGTTTCAAGCATAAAATAATTGCTTTAGAATAAAATTCTGTGGGTGAAGTGATAGAAATACAAGTTCAATGAGAAAATGTAAAATTTCTGACTGCTTAAGAGCTTTCTCATGTATTTGGATTTTGTCAGATATGAGCATTTAAGATTCATCCTATACATTTTAAAATGCTACAAAGACTTCTTTGAAAATATCAATATTATGATATACCAGAAATGATATTTTTGTACCTACCGTATATTCTCCAATCTAATCCTCACCCTTTCAACAGTTTTAGAGGGTTAAAAATCAGATATGTGTTAGAATGGAATGCAGATCAGGAGAGCTCTCTTGGGAGAATCCAATCCTTGTGTGATTGTAATCTGCATCTGATTTTGTTGTGCTTTAAAACTGGTGAAAGGGTATGAATTAGACTGGAGAATATATGATATTTAAAATTAGAATGAAAAATTTTAGGTGTCAGTCTAAAAACATGCGAAATGGTACCTACTTTTTCAAAATTCTTCTAGAACACATAAGCAAAAATATCTAGAGACCACTGCTCTAGGGCATAGGTTCTCTGGCTCTGATGAGATTTAAGTATCACCTGGGGAACTTGTAAAAGTTGAAGATTTTTCAGGCTCATCCTCTAGAGATTTCTACTTTGTAGATCTGGTGAATGTGTGGTTTTAACAAGCACTCCCTGGTGATTCTGATGTGGGATCTTCAGGAAATACTGCTTCAAGTTTTCTTCTCCAATCACAATGGATAAGCAGAAACCCGCTTAATTTTTTTTTTTCTGGGCCATCTGTAGAACTGCCTCTTCTAGGTCATATTGTATGTCACACCTTCACTTATCACTTGGGATGCCCTGAGAAAGTTTTATGAAAGAGACCATAGATATTCTTGCATTTCTAAAGAAAATTATTCAAGACATGATTCCATGACCAACTCTCCCCAGCCACCACTCCTGCTCATGGATGGGCACACATCATAAATTTCTTTCAGAATTAGATAGTAAAGAAAATTATTGCTTTGGGGGAAGAAATACTGCCAAGTATTTTTCTTTAGGGTCAAATCAGTAAGCTACTTTTATTATCTTTTGATTTACTAGAGATCTCGGAAGCATCTTAGTGACTTTGGACATTTGAATCCTAACTCTTGCTTATGACCTAATCTAATTAATATTTTTCTTGTCTTGATTTTTAAAATCATTTTTTTTCTTTTTCTTTTTTCATAAACTACCTAATTCTTTGTAGATAAATATAAGTAAACAAATAAGCAAAAATTATTTTCTGTGTAAATATTTTTAAATATATGGGTATTATAGATTGAAAACAAAAGCACTTTTTAGGTGTGTGTGTGTGTGTGTGTGTGTGTGTGTGTGTATCATCTGTAAAGAAAGTTTGCTTTGCTCATGAAAATAGAGAATGGGCTGGTAGAATTTAGTATTATATTTTGGGTGCACCCAGCTGTAATACATATTGAGATTTCTGTGGCACCCCCAGGAAAAGTGAAGTAGGACAGACTAGGTGGATTTTGGAGTGGGGGATACTGGATGGTCATATTTCAGTCTCACAAGGGGACTGTAGTACACACCAAATGGGAAAAGGAAATGAAATCTCTCAACGTGGAATCTCTCAACCAATCAATAAAGGTGTACAGAATTCACCTTAAAGAAGATTTTGATCCTATAGGATGGTAACTACGATGGTACCAGTATTTATCCATATATATTTTAATCTTTTGAGAGTCCTTAGAAATAATTTTTGGTAGAATATAGAGGCTAGAAACATGTACTCAAGAATGATTTATTTGTCTTACCTTTTTATAATCCTACTGTATGTTGCATACTTGGTTAGTCCCAAGATTATTAAAGTCAAATAAGACAGAATTTTTGCTTGAGGTTGTGTTGTTGTTAGATGATATTAAGTCATGTCCGGCTCATAGCAACCCTATGTACAGCAGAACTAAACACTCCCTGATTCTGTGCCAGGCACACGATCTTATTTATGTTTAAGCCCATTGTTGCAGACACTGTGTCAATCCATTTAGTGGAGGGTTTTCCTTTTTCTTGTTGACCTACCATTCTCCCAAACATGATGTCCTCCAGGGATTGGTCCCTCCTGACTACATGTCCAAAATAAGTTAGATGCAGTCTAGCTGTCCCTGTATCCAAGGAGGACTCTGGTTGCACTTCTTCTAGGACGGATCTGTTGGTTCTTTTGGCAGTCCATGGTATATTCAATATTCATCTTCAGAACCATAATTCAAAAGCATCAATTCTTCTCTTGTCTTCCTTTTTCAATGTCCAGCTTTTACAACCATATGATGTGACTGAAAATACCATGGCATGAGCCAGGTGTACCTTCATCTTCAATGTAACATCTTTACTTTTCAATACTTTAAAGAGATCTTTTGCCACAGCTTTTCCTAAAGCAATGCGTGTTTTAATTTCTTTAGATCAGAATAAAATGCCCCCTCTAGGCAATAAGCCCACTTAGGTGCAAGGCTTGGCAAAGGGAGAAGAAGAAGCCATCTCCCACTTGTCCATTTTAGTGAGACTTATCAGGGATACACCTGCATAATCAAATACAGGTGGTTGCTGTTGTAGATTTTGTCTAGTTGGTGTTAAACTCATAGCCACCCTACATACGACAGGTGAAACAGTATGGTTAGTGCTTCTCTGCTATTCATAGAGTTTTCAATGGCGATTCTTTCTTGGGAGGGGGTTGCCGGGTCCTTCTTCAAAGTCTATAGCACCTGGTCTCCCCTGGTGGTCTCCCATCCAAGTACTAACCCAGCCCAACCCTGCTTAGGTTCTGTGATCTGACAGGGTCAGACCCCACAGTGGGCTGCAGGCTAAATACAGGTTAGACACTTTAAATGTGAAAAACTGGCAGGTGGGTGTGGTAAGTGGAATGGGGGTAGAAGGCAGTAGAAGCCTTGTCTACTGTGGGCCATGGGGATAGGGAGTCAGCTCCAGCTGAAAATGCAAACTAAATCCTGCCAATTCTTAATGATTTTCAAGAGAAATTAGAAATCTAGATTTCTGGGTGTGTGACCTCCTGATTTTTAAGTGCTATATGGACCAAATTATATTTGTGGGCTGCATTTGGCCTGCCATTTTTGAAACTCAATTGAGTTCAGTCTATTTTTTTATCTTTTTGCATAGAAATACTCTTCTTTTTGTTTGTTTGTTTTTTTGTTCTTTGGTTTGTTTTTTTTTTTTTTTTTTTTTTTTTTTTTTTTTTTTTTTTTTTTTTTTTTTTTTTTTTTTTTTTTTTTTTTTTTTTTTTTTTTTTTTTTTTTTTTTGCAGTACTAGTGCACCTGGGGGCCTTGCACATGCTTTTTGCAAGTGCTTAACCACTGAACCATATCTCTAATCCATTTTTTACTTTGTATTTTGAGACAAGGCCATGCTAAGTTAAATTATGCAGTCTGGAAATACTTGTTTTTAAAGAAAGCATTTAAATACAGATAATTCAAACAGCCTTTTACTTAAATTATAGGAAATGTCAATTTGATTTAACTTTTTCCTTTGGTAGATTTAGATTCAGTATGCTAGAGTATGAGTGACAGAGGTACCCCTTTAAAAAAAAAAACCAAAACACAAAGCAAAGCAATGGGTATTTCTTGAGATCTATCATTAGACATTATAGGGGGACATAGAAAACAGATAAAAGGTAAAATTGGTCAAGGCTTGGAGGTATAGAATCTCAAATTTAACAATTCAGTAATAATATATAGATAAAATCAAAAGAAGGCTCAATTGTCTAAACAGAGCAAAGAATTCTCTAGATATGCTTTATCTGTTCCTATATGTTCATATGCCACCACAATGGCAATGATTGGACAACCTAAAGTATTTTACCATTGTAATTTTCTTAACTTAGTAACAACTATCTATAATTTTAAAATAAAAATAAATACCTAATTATATACCCCTGTTCCCTATACTGCTTAAAAGATCAAATGCTCTAAGCTAAGAGGTGATGTTTGTGATAGTGTTAAGACTTTCTTCTGTACTGCAGCATTTTTCTGGACTTTTTCCATTTACTTTTTCAAATAAATAATAGGAAGGGAATAAGTAATAATTAGGATATGTAAAGAAACAGAGTTAGAGCAGGGATTGCATTCTTTAAACAAGGCTTTGTAGTCCTAGGCATCAAACTTGAGAATCTCCCGGCTTTATAAACAGCTCTTTTCTATGTCAAAAAAAAAAAAAAAAAAAAAAAGATTCAGAAACTTGTCTAAGATACTAAGTCCACTCCCTCTCCAATTTTAGTTTGGGTGCATTATACCCAACTTTCTGAATATTACAATGTTGTTTGTTGTTGGATGCTGTTGAGTTGCGTCTGACCCATAACAACCCTACATAGAACCCTATGTACAACAAAACACTACCCAACACTGTGCCATGCACATTATCTTTACCATATTTCTTCTCATTGGGAGTCATGCCACATGAGCAAAAGGAAGTCCCAGGGAATTTACTCCATACCCATCATTAAGGTATACTCTAGCTTGAGGAGACAACTCTTCCCCAGTGATTTCTTGAATGCCTTCCAGCCTGGGGGGCTCATTTTTAGGCACTATATTTGACAAGGGCTGGGATTTAGCTCAGTTGGTAGAGTGCTGCGCTGCAGTCTCTGAGGTCCCGAGTTCAATTCCCAGCACCGCAAAAATGGGAGAAGGACCTGGCAATCCACTCCCAAGGCAATCTCAAAACAGTCAGCCATTGAAAACCCTATGAGGGTCACTAGGAGTCGGATACCGACTTGACAGCACCTTAACATATTTGACAAGCCTGCAGCCATAGCCCTGTGGCATCCAATCCCATCAGATCTTGGAAGCTAAGCAGGGTTGGGCCTGGTTAGTACTTGGATGGGAGACTGGCTGGGAACACCAGATACTGTAGGCTTGGGAGACGGCCTGGCAACCCACTCCCAAAAATCAATCCGCCATTGAAAACCCTATGAACAGCAGAGAAACACTGACAATAGTGTTTCCCCTGTTGTACATAGGGTCACTATGAGTCAGATACCGATTCGATGGCACCTAAGAACAACAACATATTTGACAGGGCTTTTCTGCTATTCATAGGGTTTTTAAAGGCAAATTATTGGGTGTGGGCTGCCAGGTCCTTCTCCAGAGTTTGTCTGGGTCTGGAAGCTCAGGTGAAACCTATCCATCATGGGTGGCTTGGCTGGTATGTGAAATACTTGAAATACTAGTGACACAGCTTTCAAGCCTCACAGCAATGTGTAAGCCTCCACAGTGCAACAATCTATCAAATAGAACATTACAAGACTATTTTAAAGAAATGACATTTTATTACTTGGGTGCATTATTAATCTATAAATGAAGCAGCATTTACTAATAAATAAAATGAAGCACATTACATAGTAATATAAGAGGATAATAAAAGATCTGAATTAGGACAGTAATTCTAAGTTCTTTAATTCATTAAGAGCTATTTATTCCTATGCACAAATTGTCACAAAGCTTGATTTAAGTGGTTCATGTTAACTAAGTAAAATTTGTTTGGAAGTTAGGATATGGATTGACATTTAAAAATATGACTGTCCTAAGAACACAAAGAAGTTTAAAAAGCTTAGGTGTATTAATGACTATGCTGAGAAGGTCCCTATGATGCCACTCTTGGGCATGTGATCATGATGAGAGACAGATATATTCTTGTGTCTTGCCCATTGAATAGATTCAATAATTATCAAATTGAACTGGAGTTGAAAGCATTGGCATTTTTCAGCTTGACAATTTTTTATGTACAGAATGCTATTCCTGTATATCACTGCTGCTTTTTCTTGCTTCTATATGTCCAGTCCCAGGGTTAGAATCATCCAGGGGTGACCTTGATCTTTAACTTTTCTCTGGATCAAATTATAAATAATGTCACTTGAAAAAACATAGCACTTTCATCTTAAATAGGCATTTTTACCTTGAAATTAGAATTGTGGGTCAAAGGGAAATAAAAATGATGAGTGATAATATTTATTCATTTATCAACAAGTTAAACAAGTTGGTAGAGTGCTGCTCTATACTATCTGAGGACCCAGGTTCAATCCCCAGCACCGCAAAAACAGAAGGATGTAGCAATCTGCTCCTGAAGCAATCCCCAATCAGCCATTGAAAAGTTCAACCACTTTGGAAATCAATATGGAGATACCTCAGAAAACTAAGACTAGAACTGCCATATGACCCAGCTATAGCACTCCTAGGAATACACCCAAAGGGAGACAGTCATCACACCAGAGAGATACCTGCATCTCTGTATTTAATGCAGCACTCTTCACAATTGCAAGGATATGGAACCAATCAAGATGCCCATCAACAGAAGAATGGATAAAAATAATTGTGGCACATATACACAATGGAATATTACTCAGTAATAAAAAAGAGTGAAATAATAACATTTGCAGCAAAATGGATGGAACTGTAGAATATTACTTTAAGCTAATGAACACAGGCTCAAAAAGAGAAATACCATATGTTCTCACTCACATGTGGGAGCTGAATCTTACTTAAAGGCAGAAAAAAACTATACATATGTAGATATATAAAAGTGAACAATTAAACTTAGTTAAGAAAGGAAAATATAAGCAGAATAGTAGGAAGGAGGGAGGGGACTAGCGAAGGGAAGTGAAGGTTGTGGAAGGCAGGAAGGGGAGGGGGAAACAATGTAAAGGGATAAATGGGGAGAGGATAATCTCAATGTAAATGATGTAACTTCATGAGTACATGGGAAAATAGGGGAATATAACCGATAAATACATATGAATTTTACTACATATTAATCAAAAGTTTCCATAAAGTTTCTAAGTTGATGAAAGTATAACCAAAAGTGATGTAATAGTTGTACAATGGAAATAGCAAATGCTGTATTAATCTGTACCCCACCAGCAGTTATCAATAAAGGGGGAAAAAAGAATTCTGTGAAAAACTAGAAAGAGAGGAGAAAAAAAGAAAACCCTGTGAAAGTTGTTATGAGTCAGACATGAGTTGATGACACATAACAACAACAATAATATACAGACACTGTTGTAGGCTCAAGGGATTCTGCAGTGAATGAAGGCAGACAAGATTGATCTCTGGGCTGGGGATATGGCAAGGTAAAAGCACTTGCCTAGCATGTATGAGGCCCTGGATTCAATATGACACCTGGCAACAACTGGTGTTGGGGGGCAGACAACCGAAAAAAACAACAAAAATAATTGATTTCTACTTTCACAAGATTCTCATTTTACTGGGTGGAGAGGGATATGAGGCAAGAAGCAAAACTGAAGAAGTATGGTTGGCTCATTTGCTCCCTCATTCAATTATTCATTTAGCTAACATGTACAAAAAATACCTAATATGTACCAGGAATTCTAGGTACTTTCACACAAATTATCCTAGTACGTTTAAGTAACAACCCTGACCAAAAGTATATTATTGTCTTTTTTTAAAATTTATAAATAACATAATTCATTGTAATAACAAAAAATAGAAAGCAATTAATATGTCCAATACAGGAAACTTAAGTAAATTATAATAACCCATACAATAAAATACTACATAGGTATTACAAAGATCTCCATATGCTGATATGGAAATCTGCCTATCAGAAAGTGTTAACTTTAAAATAAGGCAAAATGCAGAACAAGGTTTAAAATCAGCTCTTATTTGTGTTGTTAAAAAGATACTCAAACATATGTTTATATTTGACAAGTATGTGAAAATTTACATAAATAATTCAGAAGTGATCACTTCTGGGGAGGGAGACTGGTGATTCAGGATGGGAGGGATACTGACTTTTAATTATATATCCATCCTTTTGAAAGCCTGGAATGTTAACCATATACATTAATTATTTTTCAGTTAAAATTCTTAATAATAGCATTCTTATGAAAAATGTTTGGAATCCTAGGAGCTTTAGGTATGATTGGCTTTTTCATGGTCCTAGAAATTTAGTTTCTAGATCTTCAATTTAGGAAAGTAAGTAGGTAAATATATTAAAGAAAAACATTTAGTTGAATGCTTGTAGGTAGGTGGTGTGTGTGTGTGTGTGTGTGTGTGTGTTTGTGCATTGAAGGGCAGGTGGGATCCTTAGTCAAAGCTGAGGAGTCAAAGGTGAGTGGGAAGTTTTAGAAATGAAGCTAATGTTTCATTCTTTGTATTCACATTGTCTACAACAGGGGTTGGCATAAGTTAATAATGTTTGATTAAAGCATGTAAGATTATCTGAGCATATTAGGAGTGAGAACACAAGGCAGGTGATTTGACTGAAGTTAAAGCTGTTTTGGGGTTATATATGGTTTGATCATCCTGGCTGGATGAAGAAGCAAGGGAAAATGTGGCCCAGTATATAAATTACTCAGTTCCTTCATCTCCCCAGTGGGTAGGCATATCCCCCAAGTATGCTGATTTGTTAAATCTTTATTTTTGCAAGGACTGAATTCTCTTGCTTGCTATTTATTAGCATTCTGCTGACAAGTCTTGTTCCTTCTCTGTCCTTCGTCCATTTTTTGTTTTTCTTATTAAAATATCTTTTTTAAAAAGCAGTGCAATAGCCCAACTATTTCAAATCTCATTTGTTGTTTATTAATGGGCTTACTTTCTCTCTGTGTTTATTATTTTTCAGACATATATGAGGAAACTCTTTTAAATCCCTGAGGCTATGATTATATCACTAGTTCCTTTTACTGCCTTTAAAAAGAACTAGACTCAAACTTTAATCACTCTTTATATTACCCTGCCCATGCCAACTTTCTTATTTCAAATATAACACTTGTTTTCCTTCTAAATCTAGTACCGTGAAAAATCTCTAGTGAGTCCAGGCTGGATGTGTCTTTGTTGGGAGAAATTTATTAGCTGAATTATAATTTATACTGATTACTTCTAGGTTATTTGAGGATAGTTTTGTCTTTTACAATTTCTTCTATCTTCTATCATTAGGGTACACAAAGATGTAGCTTGTTTTGTGGGCATTTTATATTTCCCTATAATTGTGACTTGCTATTGGTTTCTTAATTTTTACAAATAGGCTAATTTGGAATCCATTTAAAAATAAATCTTGCTTTCTAAGCATGTCTCTTGCTTGCATCCTATTCTAAGGGCCATTTACATGTTCTCCTTTTGCTTTTCAATATTCACTTGGTGCCACTGAACAGCAGACTCAAAAGAAGGAAAAAAAAAACCTTTGCTATCAGGGTGGTGGAAAGAATACTAGGTTCAGAGTCAGGAGTCCTCTGTTAAGCTTTCTCCCTCACCCTTTATTTTATTATTTTATTTTCTTGGATTGAAGCTTCACCTATCCCTCTTCTCCCATCTAGAATCAATCATCTCCTTTCTCTTTTTATCTAATATTGAAAAAATGGATAAGAAATTTTGCAAAGCACTATGAATGCCTGTGAAAAAGGGCATTATGTAAATGTCTAGTGTTATTATGCTGGAATTTTGCCATTGCTCTGTATGCAAAAGGATGAGATTTAGGATATTAGCTCCTTTCAACTTCTATTCCAAGGAGATTCAGTTACTGAAATACTAGGAAAATGGATCTTATATAGTAGGCTCACAGAAAAGCTCCAAGACACTAGACTTATGCCATTATTTTTTAATGATGATGACTGTGATTATTATTACATTTCATTTACCCTCTTGGGAGGATCATGACAGTGGAGGGAGGAGAGAGCACAGTGTTCTGCCTTTGTTTATTTTACTTTGATGAGGGAGAAGTCAACAGAGAAGTGGGTGCTGGCTGAGGTCCAAATGATCCAAATAGTTTAATGTGAGAGGGGGTATAATATACAATGATGTTGCATAATGCAAATAAAATTTGTCTAAACACTGATACTGTGCATGTAGCATATAAGTGCCACAGTCTAAAATCTCTACATGAAACCCACCCCATTGAAAGGCATTTGTAGCCAACTATTCTACTAGGAGCCCTTGCATAAGATGGGGGGCCCCAGCATAAAGACTAGGTGCTTACCTTTAATGCAACTAGCAACTTACTGGCGATAAGTCTGCAAAGGATTTGCTCTCAAACCTTCATAGAAAATATGACCTTTGTGAGATCTTGAAGGATGAATAGGGGCCCACAAACTCAAGTCCCTGTACAATTAACAAATATATATATACTAGAGACAGCACAATATGTGCTAAATTGCTTTGGTTGCTGAATACAAGTATCTGACTTCTTACTCATTACAGGCCTGATGACATGGCCCCTTTACCCCCCCTCAAAAAAACCAAAAACCAACAAACAAAAAAACCCCAAAAAAACCAACTAGGGCCCTGTAGAAATCCAGCTGAGACCCTGGATTTAAATAGATGGAAGCAGATTGGTGATGTGTTACAGACTGAAGGAGTAATGGATGTGAGGGGAAACTTACCCTGTGACTTGCATGCTACCTAAGAGAACCCTATTGACATTGATTAATTTACCACGGGGATGGGTAGTATTTCAGGAGCAGGGGTATAAGAAATGACCTCTATTTTTTTTAAGAGATAGAAACTGGTAGAGCAAGATCTGAGCAAAGGGCATCTTAGTGGTCTTAGGGCTCAGAAATATTTCATATAAATATTTCACTATTTATGCTAACATATTCATCTTTAAAATGCAGGTGTCAATCAGAAAAAATTTAAATCAGATCACCTTGTATAACATAGCTGAGATTAACTCCAAAGAGAAATAGAACATTATATGGGGGAGAGAAAGGGGAAAAGTTAGATCTTGAGACTTGGATGGAAGTCAAAATTGTAGGTGGATGTGAGTGCTCTGGCAGGCTGAAGACAGTTGAGAAAGCCTGCAGGTAGAGGGGGTGGGTACTGCAGTAGAGGGAGAGGAAAACTTTGCCTATTGTGCAGTTTTGCCTAGGGCAGCTAACTGCTTGTGCCCAGAAAATTGCCTCTGGAAGCCTTGGACAATATGCAGTAGGTTTTCCCTGATGCCTAGTTTATCAGGTTAAGTTGAAATTTGGTGGGGAGGATGAGGGGAATGATGAGCTGAAGGAATTCTTGAGCTAAAAGAAACCTCAAAGGTCACCAACTTTCTTAGCTACATATCTCTAATGACAAGAGAGGGAATTTAAATCCCCAGAAATATGGGACCACATTTTTTTTAAATATAAAGAGATTTAAAATTACCTCACACAATTTACTAATCTCCAAACAAAATTTTCTAAGGCATTACCCGTGATATGTCAAATGGCTTGACCAAGACATATAGCTAGTGAGGGATAGAAACGGAATAAGAATTCAAGTCCAACTACTCTGCCGTATCTCAGCAGTGTACCCACAGAGAGAAGTGATAACATTTCAAGGTGGTGAAGACAGAGAGTGCCTGGGGAGGATGGTATCAGAAGAGAAAGTGGAAGGGGAATTTATTTTATAATTTTTTCTAGAATTGACTCTGGTGTGAAAAAACATACAAAGTAAGATCAGGGATCTAACTTCATTTAGGCTCTGTTATACGCCCACATTTTGTACTAGATACATTGTATTTATTATCTGAATTTTCATAGCAGCTGTGGAGCCAGTTATCACCATCATACAATACTGGATAAACAAATCCTGAGATGAACAAATTTGCCTGTGACTGCTCAGTTGGTAAGGGGTAGACTTAGAATTTAGATCTGAGGATATCTGACCAGGCCACTCTGCTTCTTTTCTAAAGGCATTTCTTAAATGTCTACTATATGCAAGGTACTATACTAGGTGCTTTAAAGATATAAAAAAGAGCCAATTAGGGATATAAATAAGGAGCTCTTAATTATCTTGTTCTTGGAGTTTATAGTCTGAAGAAGGAACTCCTTAATTAATTAACTGGTCATCTTAGCTTTCTATTTAATGTCCCAATCTGACAAAGAAGTATGTGAGATCATTCACAACCACATAAATTGGAAGATATTCTTGGTGTTCATAAAATCTTTTTTTTTTTAATTAAGTGATGTGCCACACATGGCTGAAGCCCTTTTTATTAATCCTTTGTAGCTTTGCGTGGCATATAGAACAATGCTCCCAAACTGTCCTAAGATATTTATAGGTTTAGCAAAACAAAGCAAAAGCCTGGTGTTAGCAATATTTTCTTCAAAAGTGCATATAAAATATATGTAAGAAAAATTCTAAGCATTTTTCTCTTATTTATATTTACAAAAGTCTGTCTTTAAGAAATGGTGGGCAATCCTAAGAGCTAAGGAAGTTGCACATGTTCCCTGAAGGGCAAATGACTGGTGCTCAATTTGTTAGTCAAAGCAGACTATTTTATCATTTTTATCAATTTATTCTAAACTTTGATATATGTCCACTATTCTATGATCTTCAGCCTTTATTATGTATATTTTTGACATAGATCAAAATTTGATTGTTTTATAGCAGCTACGTCTTCCTTGAGACCATTTTTTATTGCTTGCTTTAATCCAGATGCCTATTATATTTTATGAGCTCATGTTGATCTTTCATTACATTATAATGTGTTTTGAGATCAAACAAGTTTGGAAAATACTGATCTAGAAATTGCTGCCAAATTGATACCATGCTCTGCTTGCTAGTTTCCCAAAGGATATGCTGATCATCTTGATTTGGTTTCCTACTTTTTGAACTTTTAATATATTAAGCAGATCTACAGTGTCCATGCACAAACATCTACAATGTTAAATGCACACATGTGTAACATTTTTCTTACATGTTTTATAACAAGAAATATATAACCAGAAAATGGTTAAAGAAGGAATTTTTATGTTATATGTATTTACTACTATAAAAATGTGATGGAGTGATGATACATGAAGAACATAAACTTATAAGTTGTAAAATAAATATTTTATTGTCATAATTGCATATAAAACAATAAATAATAATGTTTAATTAGTGCAAGAAAAAACGTAACCAGCAGCTAAGTGTCCCCTAGAATCTAAATAAGAAATATACTAGTGAGAATATTTAGATAAATAAATAAATAAATTTAGATAAATAAAGAGCTGGGCCATAATTTTCAGAAAGAAATTGTTCTCAGAACTTGGTATAATGTTTGACATATAGTACGTATTTAAGAAAATTTTTTGGCCAGTCTGGTAACAGACAAAGTGTATGTAACAAATACACCTGGGTTAAAAAAATGCCTATATTGCCTTATGTATTAGTTAGCTTTTGTGTTGCTGTGACAAAAACATTTGACAGAATAATTTAAGGGAGGGAAGATTTATTTGGCTCACAGTTGAGAGGATTTCAGTCCATAGTAGTGGGAAGGGGTGACACCTAAGTAGGTGACAGGCCCCTGTGATGGAGGCTCTTCACTTCATGGGAGACTGGAGCAGAGAGAGCTTACTGGAATCAAAGACCCAGGTGAAACCTTGAAAGACTTGCCCCCAGTGACCTGCTTCTGCCAGGCAGGTCTCACATCCCAAAGTTCCACAGTCACCCCAAACACTGCCACCTACTGGGGACCAAGTGTTCAAACATGATCCTTGGAGGCCATTTTATATTCAAACCATAACACCCTATTAGGATGAATCATACAAAATTGCCAATTTTTATAGATCAAAAATTGGCAATTTCATATGATTTGATCTTAGTTTATAAATTATTGGCTAGTGTGTGCCTCCAGCTTCAAGGGATGGAAACAATGAAACTTGGAGAAAATGTACTTTAATATTCATTAACAGAGCACTTCTTTATTTCTAATGCCAGAGACTGAAAAGTGATCTCAGAAATCAGAACAAATATTATAGCACTTTCATTAAAGTATGTGACACTGACATCTTTACTACTAGCTTTTATGATTAATCACAAATCTACCAGAGACTGTGAAATGACCATCTTAATGTATTGTAAGAAGACTAAATGCTCTCAAATATTGATTACCTTAACACACATCAGTCTTTTCCATTTATGACATTAAAATTCCTTATTACTATAGTTAAAAATATAATAAAGTGGGCAGGAAAATTAATTTTGATCATTTAATATTTGAATAATTTTAAATCCTAAAATGATTCTAATCACTTAGATGGCTCCCAGAGCCACAGAAGTGATCATGGGCAAAGTCCAACACAGGAACTATAACTCTTTGCTTCTGTTATCATGAATGATGCCTTTAGCTACTTGTAACATTGCTTACAAAAGAGATTCAGGGGAAAAAACACCCTTCAAAGCTTAGAGGTATAAAGGGGAGAACTAGAGAGGTACAGATGACTGCTACTCTTCTCTTTCTGCTTATAACCAATGTGCCCACTTTCTTCTCTCAGTCTCTACTTAACAAGGGAGGATTTAGGCTGAAATTACACAAAAATCGCCAAACTAGACTTGCTAGTGGACCATCCCAGTGTTGATGGGAGGGCCAAGTGGGTGATGTACATTCCGGTGACTTTTAAACCTTCCAAACATTTTCTATGTCAGGTTTACAAACACATAAAAAAGTGTTATTATAGCACATCCTACATTATAGCCTGTTTTTTAAAAAATAAAAAATAATATAAACTTCCTTTTTATTTTTATAGAACATTCCTTTTATTTTTCTAGACCATTCTTTTTAGAGTTTCTTAAAATTTTATTGTACATGTGGTATTCTACAGTATGTCCACCCAATCCTCTATTGCTGGTCATTAAGTTTTTCTTCATTCACTTGTTCACTATTATTAACAACATTGCAGCTAAATCTAAGCAGCAATCCTTAGTACTCTCTTTCAACATGGAATTTTCATGTTGGCAATGGGGGTTTTGAATGATTTCTTGGTGGAAACACTCAGCTCTGAGAAGCAGAGATAGAGATGCAATCAGAAGCAGTTGGGTAGACTTCTTCATACTGAGGGAACTTCTGAAGAGAGTCTAGCCCTGGAAGTTCAGAAATATGGAAAACAAATTGCCTCCTGTTACTTAAATAATTGCTTCAAAGTAAGACCTCAAAGATAGGTACAGTGAGGAAATTTGAGGATGGTTAATATTTTAAAATATTAATTAATATATGTCAGGCAGTGCTCTGGGCACTTTCCATAATTTTCATCCTATCATAACTAAGAAGTAGGTAAGTAATGGAGATAAGAAACTTTGAACAACCTTCCCAAGGTCCCACCTGTACTATATGGCAGAGACCAGAGCTGCCCATGCTTTTTAACACCTGTGCATTGCTGCACATCCAGCTCCATGGACTGCTTAGACAGACAAACTGAGAATGTTTCAGAATAAGAGTCTATAGTGAATATGACATCTTTCTAAAATGTCCTACTTTTCTTATTCTCCAAAAGTTTAAGTTTTCTACTGATGCTGCATTCTCTCTCATTAATAGAAACAGTGACTATAATCTCAAGAATTTTACTATTTGCCACTATAAAATTTTATAAAAAATTTTATAAAAAATTTAAAAAGTTGATCTATGTCAATTATAAGATACTATGTCAACTATTATGACAGTTTATTTACTAAATTCTGATAGTTGGTGAAAGTAAACAATTCATATGATTATACTTGATCAGGACATTGATGAAGTCTCCTTGGATAAGTTCATTATGTCTTAATTAGCCTAAAAATCAAACAAGGATACATAGATACACCAGGGAAAATTATGGTAATTGTCCTTCTGGGAAATAATGCTGGACAAGTTTTAGTTTTCTTATAGTGCATAAACATTTTTAGTACAAATAAATGCCAAACAGTGTTCAAGCTAACATATTCTGCAGAAAACATGCCTTCCTTAACATTGTCTTTTCCTTGTCCTGAAGATATGTATACATTGATAATGGAGAGTTATTCAAAGCATGTTTAACTAAATAAGAATTGTTGATTTTCAGGTACAATGATCAACTGGAACAGATATTTTCTTTGCCATTATTGTTGCGTTTCTCCTCCTTCTTCAAAACTCTCAGTTCCTTTTACATTTTGCTGAATAGTACAGCACAGTGCATGGATTCTGGAGCCAGGACTACCCAGGTTCCATCCAAGCTCTGTCATTTACAAGTTGTGTGTTTTGGGAAGAGTTTTGTACCTCTGTATATTAGTTTCTTCTCTTTCAGAGAGACCTTTTCAGCCACCCATTTAAAGTAGACTTCCAAATAATCTTTATCATTTCACTCTATTTTAATCTTCTGTTTTGTACTTAAAGCAATCTGATACTTCTTATTCATTCATATAATTATCAAGTGTGTTGCCATCCCCCTCAACACAACACATACACAAATATACACATATATACTGTCATGCATTCATTAGACCTGCACTGTCCAGCATGAAAGCCACCAGCTACATATGGCTATTTAAGTATAAATGCAATTTAAATTAAATAAAAATAAAAAACACAGTTTCCAAACTGTAATAGCCATATTTTGAGTGCTCAATAGCTCCATGTAGCTAGTGACTACCATACTGAGCAGCAGAGATGTAGAACATTTCAATCATTGCGAAAGATTTCATTATACAGTGCTGCTCTAGCCCATAAGCTCCAGAAAAAGAGGACTTTTTTTATCCTCAGTACTTTAAATTTATCTGACACTTAATAGATGCTAAACGATATTTTTGAATTAAGAATGAAAGCTTTCAAGCAAAATGTTAAGCATTCATGTGAATGAGCCTTGTAAAAGTAAATGACCATCAGTGCTCCTGGAAAGCAATATAGCTTTCAGGGGAAAGATGACTTTTGATCATCCGGGTAGAGTTTCTATGACCACATCTGTCATTGATTATCATTGTCTTTTTATTTATTTATTCAATAACTCTCAAAAGTATATCATAAAGACGATTCCAACAAATTCTCTTACTCTGAATGATGGCTTCTTTGGCTTGTAAGTAAAAACTTTAGTAAGGATCCATTAAGAAGTAGGAGGAGGCCAGATAGGAATTATGGATTGCATATTATCTTCTGTGCAGTACAGCATTTGCTCTAGATGTCTAAAGAGACAGTGTTATCAATTTCCCATTTTTAGTAATCACTTTTCTGTGCTTTGATTAATGTGCCTGTAAAATGTGTCTAATATAGCAGCACATGTCTGAAACATTCTGAAGCAATAAGAATCAAAAAGTATTTTAATTTTCAAAGTGAACTTTAAATAGGTTAAAAAGGAATGAGATTACTTAATGTAACAAGTAAAATACTATATTACTGCAATAGAAGAAAAATAATGGAAATTTATCTTGATCAGACTTGTGAGACAAATAGAACCAATATATATATGTATATATATATACATATATATATATTTTTTGTGGTACTGGGGGTTGATCCCGGGGCCTCACACCTGCATGCTTTGCAAGTGCTGGACCACTGAGCTGCACCCCCAGTCCTTTTATTTATTTATTTTTTCCTTACTTCCTGAGACAGGGTCTCACTAAGTTACATAGACTTCCTCTAGTCTCGAACTTGCAATCTTCCTGGCTCCGCCTCCCAAGCCGCTGGGATTATAGATGTGCGCCAGCACGCCCAGCTAGAACCAATATGTTTTAAAACCATTAAATCCATGGCTACAATTGCCTTATTCTGTTTTTAAATCATCACTATGAGGTTAAGATTAAAACTTGTGTCTGACACTGTACTTAGCATACAAAAAAGTCAATGGTGGTTTATCCTATTTCTTTCCTCTAGTTTAATACTCAGTAATATGTAAAAGCTCTTATAAGGAAACTCGATTAGTTAATAGAGAATTACTATTGATTAACTTGCTGTTGTTGTTGTTAGGTGCCATTGAGTTGGCATCTGACTCATAGTGATCCTACATACAACAGGGGAAACATTGTCAGTGCTTCTCTGCTGTTCATACAGTTTTCAATGGTGGATTGATTTTTGGGAATGGGTTGCCGGTCTGTCTCCCAAGCCTACAGCACCTAGTGTTCCCAGGTGGTCTCACATCCAAGTACTAACCAGGCCTGACCCTGCTTAGCTTCTGAGATCTGACGGGATTCGGTGCTACAGGGCTATGGCTGCAGGCTATTGACTAACTGGTGGACAGTAATTACTTCGAGAACATCTTGACTGTAAAGCAAGGGACTAACAAGTAATCTGAAGACTAGTTCTGAATGGATAAATTTGAAAAACATTTAGTAAAACTCATTTCCTATTACAAAATTTATCACAGAGTAGGTTATGGCACTGCAGAAATGCAGTAACCATAATTTGGTCTGAAACAAATTGTTCCAAGCACTGTTGTATAATTAGAATATAGTATTTCAAAATAAAAATCTATATGACTTTAGGATCATTGATAACTCTTTAAGTATGCAATTGGAGGAAAATACAGTTAGAAATTCTAGTTAGAATAGAACTTCTTTGTTGTAAAATAGAATAAAGAGATTAGGATAAATAGGTGTGTGTGTGTGTGTGTGTGAGAGAGAGAGAGAGAGAGAGAGAGAGAGAGAGAGAGAGAGAGAGAGAGAGAGAGAGGAAACCAAGAAAATAGAATATTGAAAGGGTTCAGAAATGTGCTTCAGAATCTTGATGATCTTCTGCTTTAACTCTCCAACCTGGAGGGCCATCTCAGCATTTCTATGTTGTATGCAGTGTCCAGAAAACCATGTTTGAGTGATAAAAATGTTCCGGTAGAAGTGAGGTTACCTCATCATCATTAGGGTTCTGGTGAGGGGAAAGAAATAAGGATGAGGGTTGTAGCCCAATGATTCCTAGAATTTTTTTGTTTTGGTGAGACAGGGTGTCTCTGGAACTCGCTATATAGGCCAGGCTGGCCTCAACTCCTGTCAGTCCTCCTGCTTCAGCCTCCTGAGTGCGGAGATTACAACTGTGTTCCACCACACCTGGATGTGATTCTTGGAATCTTGATGAGCAGTGCCTTGGTTAAAGCTACCCAATTTTATGTCCACCAATGTAGAGAAGAAGGGAGTCCATTGGCCACAGTGTAAACAATGAAGAATCAAGAACATCCTATTTGGAGGCTCTTCTGTATGATCCACCATTTCTAGAAAGTGTGCTACCTCTGTTAGAGAAGTCACCATACATTTCCTTGCTTTGTGTATTTTAATGCCTGACAGTGAGGGATGAAGGGATGGGGAAAAAAGGGAGGGACAAATTATAACAGAAACAAACATTCCTGTGGATTTCAGGAACAACTGGCAATCAAGATCCCCCCATGGCCCTTCTTACAAAAGGGAATATGGTTAATATGTATTTAGAGAGCTATTTAGAGAGACAGACACCCAGGCTGTCTCATAACTTACAAAAATGTGCTCCTCATGTGTCAGTCCCTCCTGTGTGAAATCAAAAGAATGTCCTTCTTTTGTCTTTTGAATACTGCAGGTGGTCTGGTTCTGCTAAGGGAGGGGAATTGAATGGAGGGATTTAGAGAGGAAGGAAACAGGAGAGAAGACATCTGGGCAGTTGCAGAACTGAGCCTGAGTCTGGATCTGACCTCATGTCTCCCCTCCTAGACTTGACAATAGTTTGGATTTTGAGAAGAGCCTGTTGCCTTATAAAGCTCATTTTACTCCTTTTTTTTTTTTTTTCATATTTACTGCCCCTCTTCTTTTCCTTCCCAACTCCTTTTAGCAGATGTACTGATGCAAGTTGCTGTAGTGGTTCTCATCTTGTGTCTTTCTGTCTTTGACCTCTAGATTCTTATCCCAGGAAAGCTTTGAGGACCCCACAGGACTCTTGGCCATATTTCATCTCTGCCAGGCATTCACTGTGCTTGGAGACTGAAGGAAGGAGAAGGATTAATGTTATTACCTTGCTGACTCTGATTTAACTCAACCCTGAATCAAAAAATACATAGGAAGACAGTGACAAAATAAAGTTTGGGCAAACAAATAACAGTTCTATTTTTGAAAAAAAGAATCTGCAGATAATTCTCAAGTTGGACAAATAGGATTAGCATTTTATATTAAATAAGCCATCTGTCATAGCAGGTTCAGTAAATCAAACAGCAGATCTAAAAATCTCTAAGTGATGTGTTATTCTATACATGACAAAGCAATATCTGTGAATTGGATATTATAGAAATTTGTGGGGTGCGTGCCTCCCGGTCCGGCCTGGAGGTTCGGACGGGCTGCGCTGCCGCACACACAGATACTAAACACAATTCACTCAGGACCCTCAGGTGAGGGGCGAAGACTCCTGCGGCCCTTGGGACCCTGGTGGAGACTGGAGAAAGGAAAACCCTCAGGCGCTTTTGCCTTCCAGGAGCAAACACCTGTGTTGGTCATCTAGGCGGCCGCTTCCTCGGTGATCAGATGGAGAGCAGGTTCTTTTCCTTGTTGAGGATTGCAATGGGAGAGCATTCTTTCCTCACCAAAGTTCCGGGGAGAGCAGCGGGAGAGGCATTTCCTCATCGGTGGTCCGGGCAGGAACGGGGGAGAAGGCGCAGAAAGGGATGCCAAAAAGAAAAGATCGAGCTACCGCAGTGCAGGTCTTTATGTAGCTTGCCCATGGAATGGCCTGAGCCAATCAGCTTTCAGTCCAGTTGTCCAATCAGGAAGGGTTTTGTACAAATGCGCAACCAAGTTACTTTCATTTTCCCTAGATTTCTAACTTACAAACCAGATATTCAAACGCCATTTTCCCAGTTTGGGAGTTTTTGCCAATTTCCTCCCAATTTTTTCCCTACAGAAATTGGAAGTATGAGATCAGAAGAGTGGATATTCTGATGGTCTAGTTGTTGCACCCTAAAGTCTGGTTAATATGCCCCTACCAGAATAATCTTCCATGTGTCTGTCAGCTTTTCATGCTGGGGGGTGGGGCTTGCATGTTGCTGTGATGCTGAAAGCTATGCCACTGATATTTCAGATACCAACAGGGCCATTCATGGTGGACAGGTTTCAGCTGAGCTTTCAGACTAAGACAGACTAAGGATAAGGACCTAGCAGCCCACTCCTGAAATAATTAGCCATTGAAAACCCAATAAATACAGAGAAGCAAAGTCAAATATAGTGCCTGAAAATGAGCCACCCCAGGCTGGAAGGCCTTCAAAAGATGACAACGGAAGAGTTGTCTCCTTAAAATAGAGTTGATCTTAATTACGGGACTAGAGTAAAGCCCCTGGGACCTCCTTTTGTTGATGTGGCATGAGTCAAAATGAGAAGAAATAGAGTGGCTACAACAATGGGCTCAAACATAAATAGATCGTGTGCACAGTACACTAGTGTTTTGTTCTGTTGTACATAGGGTTGCTATGAGTCAGACCCGACTCTATGGCACCTAACAACAGCAATAACTAGAACAATATCCTTTAATCATTTTTTAAATCACATCAATTTTCTAGATATTTCAATCTCCCCCTCTTTCAAATACATGCATCTTCCTATACACTTTCTCCTATACAGACATTTCTACTTTGAAAATATACCTCTAGACTGGTGTTGTGGCACATGCCTGAAATCCCAGTGACTGAGGAGGCCGAGGCAGGAGGATCACAAGTTCAAGGCCAGAAACAGCTGGTGCAATTTAGTGAGACTCTGTTTCAAAAATAAAAAATAAAAAAGAGGCTGAGGGTGCAGCTCAGTGGTGAAACACTTGCCTAGCTTGTTTGAGGCTCTTGGTTCAACTCCCAGCACTACAAAACAACAATAATAACAACAATGAAGCAAAGTCCACCTATAGTTAGTTTCCCACCATACATCTGTAAGACTTCTGTTCCAGTAAAAGCACATGCCTGTAAATATACTCACTTGTTAGGCTCCTTTCCTTTTTTGGGTCTGATCCCTTTCCTTTGGAATGTGCTGCTATCCAACTTCACCTGCTCCACAGTAGTTCTACTTCTTGGGTCAAATCCTTTAGCTTCAATGCAGCCATCCCTAAATGTAACTTAATTGATATTTCTATCCTTCAAATTTGTATAGCTCTTAATAGACTATACATTCTAGCTTTTAATTATATACACTTGCTCATTCTTAAATGGTATAATATGTGAAAGATCTTTATTGTCTAAAAAGCCTGTGTGTTTGGTATATGGTAGACACCCAATAAACATTCATTCATTTATTCTTTATTATTATTGCCTACTGATTGTTTTTGGCCAAAAAGGGTGGCAGCTAATTTAAGAAAGTGATCATTTTGTTTCCTCTTTTATATGTCTCCAGCAGGGCCTGGCATCCTGGATAGCACTCAGTAGATAATCAATAAGTACTTACTGACTGACTGACTAATGCTCTTTGCATTTGTATTCCAGCTAAAGATGCCCTTGAGGACATCCTGATTTTCTCTCCAAATGATTTAAAATTGACCTCTAATGTATGGTGGAAAGTTCGCTGATCTTTTGCAGATGGGAAAAATTGAAATACGGAGAGAGGATTAAAATACTCTCAAGGTCAAGCAGGGATTAGTGATAGCTACAAACTAGTATTCAAGACCAAACATTCTCACTGCCAGTCCATTGAATTTGAAGTCATTGAACTGTGCTTTGTTTTGATATAGGTAGCTTTTGACCATCTATTAGTTTCAGATGTATAAAGCTGCAGCACATTGTTGTGAGTCTGCTTCTCTTGTTTATTTTTTTGTGATTTTTGCATGTCAAAATGTATCTATCTATCATGATAATTGCTTTTAAAAAGTTTGTTTTCTTTTTTGTGGGGCTTGGGGTTCAAATCCAGGGCCTCACACATGCTAGGTAAGCACTCTACCACAGAGGTACATCCCTGACTCTTGCTTTTTGTTTCTTAGTTGGCCTTATAAGATCAGGAACTATACCTTCTGTGTCCTTACATTTTTGGTGTCTAGCACAGTACTTGGCCCACAATATAAGCTTAAAAAATATTTGTTGAATGGATGGATATTATCAAACTAATTATTTTTTTATCACTCATGGTTCTAAGGATTGAACCCAGAGCTTTGTATATGCGAAGCACATGCTCTAAACTGAGCCACATTTGTAGCCCATGATCTTTTTATAGTACCAGACAATTAACATACCAAAATCCTCTTTATAGTGTTTAGAGAAGTGTCTCTAAACTGCCCTATTTAGTTCACAGCAGCTTATTCTTAATTCTAAATCATAATTCTTTTTGCTAGTTATTATCCTTTAGGGATTAAATAAGAAATGGAACCCACTCTAGCATCATACTTGGTTTGATTTCTAAACTATCGGCTAGACTCGGCTTTCATTTCCATGGGTAAGAGTGTAACACTTACATATTTAAGGAAAGAAAATAACTTCTCCCAACTGAAATAAGAGGTAATTTAAGGAGACAGAATTATTGGCCCCAAGTTAGCAAAGATGTTTTAAACCTGACTCATCTGTGCCTTATGGATTTCATAACTGATGATTAGCTTCTCTTAATCAGTTGAACATCCATTTAAGGGAAAAATTGATTAGCTCCTTGCATAAATAACAGAGCATTAAGTACCATCACTTTGAGTTGAAAAAATTGTTTTGATTAACAGCAAATATGCACAGTTTAGCATTAAGACATTAAATTCTGTTATCTCCTATCATTATTAATCTGTTTTCCCCTCAAATGTTAAGGAGTTGTTTGCTTCTACTTCAGTGACCAATGTTTGCAATGCCAAAAGTCTTTTCATTTTTTTGGCTGGCATTAAATTTAATATGCCTTTTCCACAGAGAAAGAAAGTATAATATAATGTATGAATAATAACCAACATTACTATATGATCAAACTCTCAATTTTTTCTTTTTTCCCTTTTATTGGTAAATGTTGGTGGGGTACAGAGTAATATAGCAGTTACTTTTTCCATTATGCAATTATTACATCATTTTTGGCTACACTTTGATCAACTTACAAGGTTTATGGAATCTTTTGACTAATGTGTAGTAGAACTCACATGCATATTTGGGTTATGTTCCCCTATTTTTCCCATGTACTAATAATGTTGCATCATTTACATTGAGATTATCCTCCCCACCTTTATCCTTCTACATGGTTTCTCCCCATCCAACTTTCCACAATCTTTGCTTTCCTTTACTAGTTCCCTCCCTCCTCCTTTCTGCTCTTTCTATTGTCCCTTCTTTGCTTAGTTTAACTGTGCATTTTTATATATCAACTTATGTATAGGATTTTTTCTTCTTTTAAGTAAGATTCAGCTCCCACATATGAGTGAGAACATATGGTATTTCTCTTTCTGAGTTTGTATAATCCTTTACTTAATGAAATGGTAAACAACACAGTTCTGGAGCAGAGAACAAGGAAACTAATTAAAAATTAAACCTTCATAAAATAATTTTAAGAATAATTGATGAGAAATTGGAGGAGGATCGATAAGAATGTTAAAATGGAGAGAATAGTTATTGAAAGTGTCAGGAACCATAAAGGACAAAGATTCATGAGCCAGTAGAAATTATAGAGTTGAACAATGTGTAAATATAAAGAGTAGAAGCAAACAAGACATTAGAGAAATGAAAGATGCAAGAGGCTTTTCCTGCTGAAGCTAGGTTCAAGGAGATATTCAAATGGAGAAGAACAACTGAGAGATATATCTTAAAATCCACAGGGGTCAGCAAAGCTGTTTAAAGATGTGCTATGAAAGTCGTCCACAGAAAATTGAATTAAATTACACAAACACATAATTAAAGCTAAGCATTTAGAATGTTAGGGAGCACCATCTTGTGCCAGATGGTACATGATTCTGACTACATCTTGGACACTGAGGACCTAATTAGTCTTTGCAAGAAGGTGTGCAGGTGTCAGTTAATTTTGGAGTTTTTGCAGGACAGGTTAATGGAGACACTGGAATATTTGAAACTGATGAGGCCCCAAGCAAGTTTCAAACAGAATTTGCAGCAGTTTAGAAACTAAGACAACATGAAGGGAATTTAGGCCTGTTTCTGAAAGCCTACATGTATGTGCTATATGTTTGTCTTTTTAATTCTTCATGTCAAATCACCAGTCCCATTAAGGACTAGTTTAAAAGAGGACAGTTTTATAGGCTCCAATAAAATATTTCTGATCTACTAATCTAAAATGATTGTGCCATTTTAATAGTATTATATTCTTCCAGGGGTAGGGGTTTAGCTCAGTTGGTAGAGTGCTGGTCTGCTCTCTCTGAGGCCCTGGGTTTGATACCCAGCACTGCAAAACTGGAAAAGGATGTGGCAACACTGTCTCGAAACAACCCCGATACAATCAGGTATTGCAAACCCTATGAGGGTTGCTATGAGTGGGACCCAACTTGACTGCACCTAACAACAACAACAACAACAACAACAACAACAACAACACATTCTATCATTCACTAAGGGAAGTAGAGGTATGACAAGGAAAATATTACCTGAATAGCAGTCAAGACTACATAATTCCTGAACCAGTCAAAAAACTTGAGTTCCATTAGACTGCCTTCTCAAATGTTAGTGTTCATAAGTGTTGCCTGGGTACCAAGTTGCAAATACAGATTCCTTGAATGAGCTGAGAATCTACCCAAAATACTAATAGGAAATCCATGGACCATCTCTTGAACATCACACAGAATTTATAATTGCTTCAGAAACTAATGAGATGATGATTGGTAATAGTTAGCAAAGATCTGTCAAGTGAATAAATAAATGAGTAAACTCTTCACTTCATGATTATTTCTCACTCTGCTTTATTTCTAATATCAGTGTTTTCAAGTTCTGCAATCTTTGCCTACCAATTCTAATCTTGGGGCTGGGGATATAGTTCAGTGGTACAGTTCTTGCCTAGCATTAACAAGGTTCTGGGATCTATACCTAGCAGACATGCATGCGCATGTGCATGCGGGGGGGGGGGAGGAGAGGAGAGGAGAGAAGAGAAGAGAGAGAAAGAAAGAAGTAGGGGAGAGACTCTAGTCCTAAAATTTTCATTTTAAACAACTGAATCATGTTTTATAATTGGGGGTTCCTGTGTATTCAATAATTCAACATTTAAAAAATATTCATTGAACTCACACCAGAGACTGCTCTAAGTAGGCAAAGATGTCTCCCTCATGGAGTTTACATTCTATAAATGTGCATACATCATATTTAGAGTCTGAGGTTTCAAATCATATTTTGGGAATATAATTGTATGATGTAAGTTCTTTGTAACAAATAGTCTTGAATTAAGTAAAAAAAAAATCATTTTGGAAACTTTAAAGCTCACCGAGGAGAAGAGAGATTGGTTTAAAGCACCAGGGAGTTTTATTTTTGCACATAAATATTTATGTGTATAAAGGGGTGTATGGTTAATTATAAGTGACAGGAGGAGAATGACAGATGCTTAGATCCTCTGTCCCCATGGAGAGACAGACCTTGCTTGTTGGAATGTAGTGGCACATCGTGTGGTCTATGTACTGAATCATTGATTTAAATATTGCAGCAGCTGGAGTGCAAAGTATATCAGCAAATACTACAGGAGGAGGAATGTGTGTGTCCTGAATACAAAGGAAAAATGGAAGAGGTTTGCATCATTATGTTGAGCAAGGCTATAGATGACTCTTTTCTTTTTTATACTTCAGTTTCAAAAAAGAGCTAGAGAAGGCAGCTGAATAGTCTAGGGAGTGAGTAGAGAACTGGATGTTGTTTCCTAAATCTATATTTGAGAAAGAGGAAGAAAGAGAGGGAGAAGGAGAGGGAGAGAGAGAAGGAAAAGGAGAGGGAGAGGGAAAGGAAGGAGGAGGAGAGGGAGAGGGAGAAGGAGAGGGAGCGGGAGGGAGGGAGAGAGAGAGTCATTTTGTCAGGGAAAACCTACTCAGAGAATTCATCTCCATAATGAAAGCACTAAACCAAACCAGTATAGTCCTTACTTCAGTGCTCATGGGGAAAATGAGAAGAAGCTACAATTTGCTTTAGCCACTTTCATTTTACTGTTCCTATTTTTGGTGTGATCTGTAGTTCAAAATCTTTTTCTAAATTTTCCTTGAATAAATAATATCTATGAAGGCTTTCTAGTTTATCTAGACTCCCTTCCCTTATATCATTTACTATTCTTTTTGTTATTTTATAAATTAGAAATATGAGGCACAGTGTTCAAATGATGTTACACAAAGATCATTCATTTAGTATATAGAAGAACAAGAAGAACAATTCAGGTTCTGTGATCATAAAATATTTTCCCACTAGTGTGACACGCCTCTCACATTTACTCCTCTTGTTTTTGTTGTTGTTTCCATCTCTTTTTTCCTCCTTTATAATTTCCAAAGTCAGAAATGACAGAAAAGCTGGAGGAGTGAGGCAGCGGGGTGGAAGGTGAAGACAATGGTTAATGCTGATGGGTAGAATATTTCTACTTACAGACATGGTATTGAAAAGGAGTCGGAAAAAAATTAAAAGCAGTTTTAGAATAAGTATTACTTCAAACATTAAATGAGCAGGTACATTTCATATGGAACAATGAAATAGCTACAAATGCTAACTCCTTTTATTAATATTCTAGAACTCTATCATGTCTGCTAAGGATGTCATATCATCCAGTAAACTTCATGGAGAGATCACTTGACTAAAGGTATTCCCCAGAGTTTCATGATATCCAAAGAAGAGGCACCTCAATTTCAACCAGAAAATGTCTGATGGCCATTAGAAATTATGGCCTGAAGTCACTTAACGTGCTAACTCCTCTTATGTCTGAGTCACAGCTCACCATCCATGTTGACACCAGTGAGTTTTGTAATGTTCATGTGGAAACAGCAGGGAACAGTGAGTTGGATTCCATTCTGCCTCATGCCTTATCAGCCAGATGGCTGGCTGTATCCAAGCCAGTAACACTGATGTCAGAGGCGAGAGAACACAGCTGGATTTTCAGGATCAAGGGGAAAGAGGGAATCTATAATGCTAAAAGTTTGAGAGGAAATTGCTTTTGGACTAGTGGAGAGAGCTAACTAGAACTGATGGAGAATTTTTAAATGTTAAATCCTACAGTAACGTTTCTGTGCAATTGTTTGTTGGAACATGATAGGATCTGAATCCTGTTTTTCTCACACCTGCTAACAGGCCTAATGGTGCCAGTTAGCTAGTTATTGTGTACCAGATCTAGAGGAGATTTCAGCTCTGGCATTTTAGCTCCCAGCAACTCTTAGCTACTACTGTATATCTTATGTTACTCCTAGAATTTGGTGACTAGCTTAAAACCAAGAAGCTTAAGGATGAGAAGTACTTAGAAGATCAACTCGTAGGAACTTATTGATGGCAATGTTATGTTTATGAGTATATCAGTACAATTTTGCACTTTGGCTAGGATGTTAGAAAGGTATTATGTGTGATTGTTTTCCAGCTTGGTTGTGCTAGGGCCAGCAGGAAATGTAATTGTAGGCATATGGGACAGGGGAAGTGGGACCTGGCTGGTCCTCTGCCAGAGTTTATACAATATAGGAAACTTGGAAAAAGAGGTTCAAGTCTTTATTCTATCATAGTTGCTGCTAGAATGCTTATTGTCCATGCCCAGCTGGTCCATATAATGTCATTTGCATCAAAATGGATGGAAGTGGAGAAAATTATCTTAAGTGAATGGACACAATTCCAAAAAGAGAAATACCACATGTTCTCATTCATATGTGGAAGCTGAATCAAAGTTAAAAGAAGGAAAAAAATCCTATACATAATCGGAACATAATAAAAAGCTCATGTAAACTTAGCATAGAAGAGACAATTTAAGGAGTGGAAAGAAGAAGGGAGGGATCTAGAAAAAGGAAGCTATGATGAGAGAAGACAGGAGGGGGAGGAGGGCCAAGGAGGAATGAGGAAGGAGAGACAGGTCAACCTCAAAGTAAACAGCCCAACTTTAATAGTCCAGGAAATAATACCAATAATACCAAAAGATGGCAATAGTGCAAATGGACTAGATTACTCAGGTAATACTGCTGAGAATGTAAAAAATAGATCACCATAGAAAAAAGTTTGGACTTAAAATCAGGATGCATGTATATAGATAAATATTCCCACAAAAAGACATATAAGTAGAAAGGAGGCTATTGGTGGTGATAGAGGGGTGAGAGATGGGGGAGGAGGGACATGAGAGGGTAAGGGGGAAGTTGTGTGAGCAATGTACAATGAAACGCATATATGGAAATGAAATACATGTACAATGAAATACATATCAGAAGGAAGGCCATTAAATTGTACATTTAAAATTTCCAATAAAAAAGATGAATACTCTCTTTCATCAAATTTGGCAATGGCTCTAAAGGTCATAGCATCTGCTATCCACATGTTACCCCATCAGAGGTCTCATCACCCCTGGACCACTGCATGGGAACGGAGTCCAAGTCTTCTTCCATATCTGAAACATACCCCTCCAACTACCTCTCTTCCCTTCTCCCCTCCCCTCCCCTCCCCTCTCTTCACCGCCTCTCTCTCTCTCTCTGTCTCTCTCCCATCTCTCTTCACAGTTCAAGCCCTTCATCTCTTGTTTTCCAAGCATACTAGCTTCTTACCACACAAAGATCTGGGGGCAAGTTTGGGGTAGTGGAAGAGGTGTTGCATTCAAGGTGTCTTCTGAAAAACAAAGAAGCTACTGCAATGGTTTCCACAAAACAAGGGAGATTGATTATGAGGGCATGGTGCTTAGTCTTGGGAGAGAGGTAGGATGAAGAATTTTTCCATTTCATTCCTTGTATTCTCATATAGCAGCAAAAACAAGACACAATTAATATCTCAATTAATCATACTGCCATATAGAAGTAGGTGACTTGTAGGTTACTGAAGTTTAGTGAAGACTTGTGGGATATGTGCACACTGTCTGTGATTGAATCATACTTGGTAAAGTAGGACCAGAGAATGATTGAGCAATGATTTGCAGATGAGTGCTTGATCCAGGAAGATTCGAGCAATATTTTACCAGGACAATAAATGTGACATTTGGTGTCGGGAGAGTAACATATCCAGGGGAGGAGAACTATTTGGGCCTAAATATACAGGAGCAATAAATAGTATTTCTGTTGGCAAGAGTGCCTGCATATAAGTGTGCATAAAATACTTAAGCAGGAATCCCTCTGTGATGCTGCAGAAAAGACTCTCCCACAGTTGCTTCAGCATAGAGGGTGCCATGGATTTTAACCCCCAGGAATTAACCTATGTAAATGACTTCTGGGTAGCAAGGGAGATTTTTTTTCAAAAAGCACTCAGAAGTAGCTCTTTTCTTGCCAACATTATGGGTGATTTATACAAGTGTTCCCCCTGAAGAGTGCAGAAAGAAGGAATTTTGCAGCAGAACATGATTGTAGTACTGGAGGCAAGAGATGTCCTCTGAAGTTGTAATAAGTGCATAGTAGCAGAGTGAAAAGATCAGTTGGACCAAGACAAAGACTTATTTAAAGCCTGGAGTTTAGCTTAGTTGGTAGAGTGCTGCTCTGTGCTGAGGCCCTGAGCTCCATCCCCAGTACCACAAAAACAGGAGAAGGACATGGCAATCCACTCCCAAAGCAATTCCAAAATGATCAACCACTGAAAACACTGTGAATAGCAGACAAGCACTGACACAGTGCCAGGAATGGCACAGTGTCAGAGAGTATTTCATCCTATTGTACATAGGGTCACTATGAGTTGCACCTGACACACCCAACTTCACGGTACCTAACAACAACACTGGTGAGACATATTTAACAGTTAACACTTCAGATACATGGTTCTTATTATTGTCTTTTGCTTATAAATAGTAACAATTACATGCTTATTGTACCTATATATATTGCAATAAAATAAAAATAAGTAACATGTATTAACAGTTTTGCTAAGTGCCTATGGTAAATGGTAAGAATATCTACAATTTTGTCCCCTTACCTCATCTATACCACTGCTGAGTTCCTCCTACACTGACTCCACGCTGGGTCATATGACTTATATTATAAATGAAAAAATAGCAAGTGTGAAACGGGCAGGCTTGAAAAGTGTTTGAGCAATGCAGTTGCACTGCTGCTGCTCTTAGAACCTTGAACAGTCATGTAAGCAAGCCCAGGTTACTTTGTGGGGTGATGAGAAATACACAGTCCATGTACCCCCATCATCAGAGCCCAAGTGAGCTCAACTCCAGGAGGAGAATGAACTAATGTATGTACATGTGTGAGTAATCTGCATTGAGACCAGGAGAAGAACTTCCCAGAGAAACCCAGCCAAATTTGTGACCTACTAATTTGTAAGCTAAGTAAATGGTTCTCCTTTTATACCACTAACTTTTGGAATAGTTGTATGGCAACAGATAGTGCATGTAGTTCTGTATACTATGGCTCATTTAATGCTCACAACAACCCTGCAAAATAAATATTAATATTACTCTCATTTTATAAATGAGGAAGCAGAGGCAAAGAGGGAATGAGAACAAGGTTCAGGCTCACACCGCTTGTAAATGGTGGGAGTGAGGTTCAAACAGCCCAATCCCAGCATCTGCCCACTTAATTGTTGTGTCTGTTCAAACAGACACAATTAGGTCCTACTTAGACAACACACCAAACACTTGACCTCAAAAAATGGTTTATATATTTTTTAAAAACATCTTATGTGTGATTGATTATTCTGTAAGTATGACTGACATATAAAATGTTGTGCAGGTAGGCATGGTAGTGCACACCTGTAATCCCAGTACTCAGGAGGCTGAGGCAGGAGGATGGCAAGTTTGAAGCCAGCCTGGCTTAGCATGACCCTGTCTCAAACAAACAAGCCAACAAAAAAGTTGTACCTATTTAATATATACAACTTAATGACTTTGGAGCTAAGCATATACCTGTGAAATCATCACCACAATCTATGCCATATATGTATCCAACACTTCCAAAAGTTTCCTCCTGCCCTCTTTGTTCTTATTATTAGTATCATCATTATTTTGTCATAAGAACACTCAATAGAAGATCTACCCTTTTAGCAAAATTTTAAATATGCAATACAGTACTGTCAACTATAGGTACTAACACTGTACAGTAGATCTCTAGGACTTATTCATCTTATATAACTGAAACTTTGCACCCTGTGACTCACATCTTCTCATTTCCTCCTCCCTTCATCTGCTGCTAACTACCATTCTACTCTCTATTTTTCTGAATTTGACTGTTTTAGATTCCTCATATAAGTGATATCATATAGTATTTGTGCTTCCATATCTGGCTAGTTTCACTTAGTATAATGTCCTCCAGATTTATCCACATTGTTGCAAGTGGCAGGATTTCTTTCATCTTTTAGGTTGAATAATATTTTATTGTATGCATATACCACTTTCATGGGAGAAGGACCTGGCAACCCCCTCCCAAAAATCAATCTGCCGTTGAAAACCCTATGAACAGCAGAGAAGCACTGACAATAGTGTTTCCCCTGTGGTACAGAGGGTCGCTATGAGTCGGATACCAACTCGACGGCACCTAACAACAACAACATACCACTTTCAGTTAATTCTTTCACTTGCCTCCAAAATGTTTTGCACTAAAATGAACCCCTTGAGGAACATCTGGCCCTGATGAAGTAGCAAGGATCATGCACACTCACCTTTCTTAAACAATTAAACGGGACAAAATAAATGAAATAGTAGGTTTCAGCCATTGGACTACAGGTAGCACAGGGCTATATGATCCTGGAGATGAAGAAAACAAATGAGGGGAAACTTGCAAACTGTAAGCGCTTATTACATAGACACTTTCTTAGCTATAGCACAGGGAGGGAGTACCAAAGGGAGATTACCAGCTATGCTAGGTTGAAAGGATGTAACCATTAGAAACTTTAGGGAGACTTAGGTGCCTAGCATTTTCAGGATAAAATATGAGACAGAGGAGAGCTATGCAGAGAAAAAGAGTGGCAGGGGAAATATCTTCAGTGCTCTGCAAAGGGAAACTGTGAATCCATGGCTGAGTAATTATCTTCTCATGCATCTTAGAATATTACCTGAGGAAACAGAAAGAACCCTGGAAAGAAGCAGGTAGATTGCACAGAACTAAGGAATAGTTTGTGTTTTCACTAATTAAAGAAGTAAAACTTCCTAATATAAAGGGGCTAAAGTAGAATCCCCAGAGAGGTATGGTCTCAATTAGTGGGGCCAAGTTAGCCTTATATTAAAGATTCCTTGAAATCCATACTAAAAAAAGTTAAAAGCAAAATTGAAGGTGATAAAACCAATTCCAGAAACTTGTATCACAGAACTAACATTGATAATAATCAAAGGAATATGACAAATGTAGTACCCAGTATAAAGTTCAAAATGTCTCACATCCTGCAAAAATTACCAAGCATCCAGAAAATAGAAAAATATGACTCATGATCAGAAGAAAAATCAATAGAAACCTCCGAGCAGAAATGATGGAATTATCTGACAGACATTAAAATCCCATCTTCATCTGCTTAAGAAGGGAGAGGAAGGCATAAAAATGAGATGCAGGAAAGATTAAAAAAAAAAAAAAGAACCATAGTGAGGCACAGTGGCACATACCTATAATCTCAGCACTGGGGAGGATGAAGCAGGAAAATCACAGGTTCTAGACCAGCCTGGCCTACATAGCAAGCCCCAATCTCAAAAAACCCAAAACAAGCAAGCAAACAAACAAACAACAACAACAACAAAAACCCCACAAATCCAAGAACAAAAAAATATTCCAATTGACCTTCTAAAAATGAAAAATATATTGTCAGAAATGAAAAATAAATTGAATGAGACTAACGGATCATCAGAATTCTGTAGAATAAACTTCAGTGAATGTGAAGAAATCACAGTATCAAACATCCAAAATGAAATATAGAGAAAAAAATGTCAGTAAATCAGTGATTCATGGAACACCATCAAGTGCTTTATTTTATATACAGAATGATAAAATGAAAGGTAGATATATATTTCCAGAAATATTAGTTTAAAAATTCCAAATGTGATAAATCCTATAGATCCATGATCCCAAGTAGATAAAACAAAAGAAAACCACACAAAGTCCAGAGATGGAGACATAAAGCTTAAAATAGCTAGAGTTAAGAGACACATTACATGAAGTGGAAAAAAGATATGAATGTTCACATACCTCTTGTTAAAAGAAAAGCCATGTAAAACAGGAGACAGTGGAATAATACCTTTATAGTATGGGAGGAAAATAAAATCTGTCAACTCAGGATTTTATACCCAACAAAAACGTCTTACAAAATATAGAGCAAGTTGAATTTTCATAAAAATTAAAGCAGAACAAATTCACACCAGCAGACTACATAGCAAGAAGTGTAAAACAAAGTCCTTTAAGCAGAAGAAAATTGGTAGTAGATAGAAATATGAATCTGTATGAAGGAATGAAGGGGACTTGAAATGATAACTATATGAGTAACTATAAAAGACTCTTCTCATTAAGATTTGTTAAGAAAATTATTTAAAAATAAGAACAATGTATCTTGTGATTAGTACTATGTACACAAAATATAATACCTCCATAGCACAGTGGACAGGGGAGAAATGGAAACATATTTTATTAAAATTCTTATGATATACATGGTAGCATAAAATTATTTGAAGGTAGAAGTGATAAATTACAAAGATATGTTTTAAATCTGAGAAATTTAAAAAAGTTTCTATAAACTTAGAAAAAGTTTTTAGCCATGATAAAAAGTAGCCACCAGAAATAATTCTATACCTGTTTCATCAATCAACAACTCACCTCAGTGAACATGCTTTTGCAAGGCAACCAATCAATGTCAGCCCCTCACTTGCTCCTGAAGTGAATCAATCCAGGATGGATTAACTTCCATAAACATGCCCACTGAGTGCCAACCAATCAATGCTAGTTTCACCTAAGTAACCACATTTCTACAGATGATATCAATCTACTCATACATCTCAAAAACTGTCAGTGCTTGAGCTCCACACTTTCCACAAACAAATATAAAATCCAGCTGTCTGCTTTGCTTGGAGATACTGTGCCTAATTAGCATGGCTCTTCCTTTCTAGTATCTGTGTATTTGAGCTATAGTGGTGATCTCATTATCTCTTTACAAATCCTACAGCAGTAGTAAGACAAGACAAAGAAGCATAGCTAATAAATCCAATTACTAACAAAGAAGGCAGGAAAAGAAAAGAAAGGAACAAAGAAGAGATGAGACAAAAAGTAATCAAATAGCAAGTTGGCACATATATAAAGCTAACCACATCAATATTCACATTAAATATAAATGATTTAAACAATTCAACTAAAAGGAAAAGATTGTCAGATTGAATTAAAAACAAAATCCCAACTAGAAGTGCTGTTTTTAAGCAACCTGGGATTTAGATTGGTTGGTAGAGCACTGCGCTGCAGTCTCTGAAGTCCCGCGTTCAATTCCCAGCACCACAAAAATGGGAGAAGGGCCTGGCAATCCACTCCCAAGGCAATCCCAAAACAGTAAGCCATTGAAAACCCTATGAGGGTTGCTATGAGTCGGATACCGACTCGACGGCACCTAACAACAACAACAACTTTCACTCTAAAAACAAAATTAAAAATAAAAGCATAGATTAAAAATATAACATGCAAACACTATTTTTTTAAAAGGTGAGAGAACATATTACTATCAGATAAAGTAAATTTCAGGACAAGGAATATTACTAGGGATAATGAATAATTGATCAGCTCATGAAGAGAACATAATTCCAGATATGCATGTGCAAAATAGCAGAGAATCAAAAATTACAAAAACCAATAGAACTGACATGAGAAATAGAAGCCTATAATTATAGTTGGAGATTTTAACATTGCTCTCTCAGTAACTGATAGCAGAAGTATACAGAAAATCAGTAGAAGTATAGAAAACTTTGCAGACTACATGATCATCTATGTGAAAATTGTAAGTCATCTTCAAAATACTACTGAAATATATGAATTTAGCAAGGTCACAGATACAAAGTCAGCTGTGTATATAATTTGAAAAATCATTTGTATATATATACACTCAATCCTCATTTTCACAAATTTCTATTTGTGAAATTTTCTATTTGCTAAAATTTATTTGAAAACTCCAAGTCTATATGCAAGATACTCTCACAATCATTTGTAGAAATGTGCAGAGTGGTAAAAATGTGAGTCTTCTGAAGCTCATGTTCCCTCTGTGGTTATAAAAGGTTATGCCTTGTCTTCTTGTTTCAGTTCTCATGCTATAAACAAGTCGACTCTTTGTGTTCTGTTTAATGTCACTTTTTTTTGCATTATTGTGATTTTTGTTGTTGCCATTTAAAATGGCCCCCAATGAGAGTGCTGGATGCAGACTAGTGTTTTTAAAGAAGAAAATTATTGATGCATTTTACAAAGAAAATATTTTATGAAATAAACTTTGTTCAGGCAGGAGTTATAGCACTGTTGTTGTTAGTGCCATCAAGTTGTATTTGGCTGATAGTAACCCTTACAGGGTTTTCAATGGCTGATTGTTTTGGGATTGCCTCCGGAGTGGATTGCCACATCCTTCTACCATATTTGCGGTGCTGGGAATCAAACTTGGGACCTCAGAGACTAAAGAGCAGTGCTCTACTAAGCTAAGTCCCTACAGTGCTCTACTAGCTAAGTCCCAGCCCCATGGTACTGTTAGCTGTTGACTTTAACAATGAACATACAATATATATTAAATAAAATCTTTAACAGAAGTACACGTGAAGAAAAGTTATATATTGATCAGGTGATGAAAATGTGACCACAAGCTTGTAGGAATGTAACTCTGTATTTTCCCTAGAACAATGGTTCAGTATTCACTAATTCAGTCTTGGTAGAGACTTTATAAAACATGACTACCACAAATAATAAGAATTCGCTATATTTTCAATGAACAAGTAGAAATTAAAAATAAAATAATAATGTTTATAATAACATTGAAAACTATGTAATATTTAGGACTACATTTAGCATATATATACTAGATCTGTACATTGACAACAAAACATTGTTGTAAGAAATTTAAAAAGATGTAAATAAATAGAAATATGTACCTTGCTCATGCATTGACTGACTTAATATTGTTAACATGTCAAAATTGTAGCAGAATCTTGGTAAGTTGTTTCTAAAATTTATATAGAAACAAAAGAATTAGCATAGACAAATCAGTTTTGAGAAAGGAGAACAAAGTTGGAGGACTTACAGTATCTTAAGATTTACTACAAAGCAAAAGTCATCAAAATGGTGTGATTTGGGCATAAAAATAGATACATAGACCAACAGAACAGAATAGAGGGACTAAAACTATACCTGTATATGTATGGTCAACTGATTCTTGATAAAGAATGCAAAAAGAACCCATGAGATACATTTTAAGAAAGAGTTACTGCATGAATGGACAATTGGGAACATAGTTCAGGGTTTTTGGAGCTCTTAAAGAATGATTTAGCTCAGTTGGTAGAGCACTACTCTGCAGTCTCTCAGGTCCTGAGTTCCATTCCCAGCACCGCAAAAATGGGAGAAGAACATGGCAATCCACTACTGAGGCAATCCTGAAACAATTGGGCATTGAAAACCCTGTAAGGGTCACTATGAGCTGCACATGGCTTGGTGGCACCTAACAACAACAACAACAACATAGAATAATGCCTGGAAGAGGTCTGTTCCTAGTATATTTAAACTTGAAGGTACAATTTTGGGACCTCAGTTTCTGAGATGACATATCTCTGAAGATTAGTTATTAAGTATATAGTGTATTACTTGAAACATACTGTGGGTTTGGGTTGAAGAGCTGCCCCTTCTCTGGAATTTAAACAGCTAACTTTCCCTCATGTCTATGATAATTGCAATAGGGAATACAGACGAGATCTCCAACTGTATTTTAAAAAGGCTTAATCTTTGATAAGATTCTCATGTATAGAAAAGAGAGATATGTTGAAGGCACAAGACAGAGATCCATTTCATATTTCATCAGGTGTAATTCTGGATTTCACTACGTGTAATTCTGGATTTGATATCATTAATATCACACACAAGTAAAATTTTGCTACAAAGCATTTGACGGTGTGGATCACAACAAATTACGGGTAACATTATGAAAAATGGGAATACCAGAACACTTACTTGTACTCACAAGGAATCTGTACATGGACCAAGAGGCAGTCATTAAACAACAAGGAAATACTGCTTGTTTTAAAGTCAGGAAAGGTGTGTGTCAGGGATGCATTCTTTCAGTGTATTTCTCCAATGTTTACGTTGAGCAAATAATCTGAGAAGGTGGACTTTATGAAGAAGAATGGCATTAGGATTGGAGGATGACTCATTAACAACCTACATTATGAAGATGACACACCTTTGCTTGCTGAAAGTGAAGAGGATTTGAAACATTTCCTGATGAAGATCAAAGAACACAGACTTCAGTTTGGACTATACCTCCCACATCAAGAAAACAAAAATCCTTACAACTGAGTCAGTACGCAACTTTATGATAAATGGAGAAAAGTTTGAGGTCGTCCAAAGTTTTGTTTTACTCTGTTCAACAATCAACACCCATGGAAATAGCAG
The DNA here is from genome assembly GCA_007922755.1 of Pedetes capensis. Taxonomy (NCBI): domain Eukaryota; kingdom Metazoa; phylum Chordata; class Mammalia; order Rodentia; family Pedetidae; genus Pedetes; species Pedetes capensis. Next base: position 23,876 of record VMDO01003683.1, on the reverse strand, counting down.
TCAAGAAATCAAAAGGTGCATTGCACTGGAAAAAGCTGTTGCAAAAGATCTCTTTAAAGTGTTGAAAAGTAATGATTTCACATTGAAGATGAAGGTGCATCTGACTCATACCATGTTATTTTCAGTAACACTATATACTTGTGAAATTTGGACAGTAAATAAGGGAAACATGACAACAATTGATACTTTTGAATTATGGTGCTTGAGGTGAATATTGAATATACCATGCCAAAAGAACCAACACATCTGTCCTAGAAGACGTGCAACCAGAGTGCTTCTTGGAAGCAAGGATGACTACCCTGTATCTTATGTATTTTAGACATGTAGTCAGACGGGACCAGTCCTTGGAGAAAGACATCATGTTTGGGAGAGTGTCAGGTCAACAAAAGAAAGGAAGACCATCAACTAGGTGGATTGACACAGTGGCTACAACAATGGGCTTAAACATAAAAAAGACCATGAGCATGGCACATTGTCAGGAAGTGTTTTATATTGTTGAACAAGGGTCCCTATGAGTTGGACCTGACGTGATGGCACTTAACAGCAACAAAAACAACAATTCTGGTTTTATCATATCCAGCTTTTTAAAATGGTCTATTACTATATTACCTGCAGCAGTAGCCCTGTGGCATCCTATCCTGTCAGATCTCAGAAGCTAAGCTGGGTCAGGCCTGGTTAGTGCTTGGATGGGAGACCACCTGGGAACACCGGGTGCTGTAGGCTTGGGAGAAGGACCTGGCAACCCACTCCCAAAAATCAATGTGCCACTGAAAACCCTAAGAATAGCAGAGAAGCCCTGACAATAGTGTTTCGCCTGTTGTACATATGGTTGCTATGAGTGGAAAACCGACTCGAGGGCACCTAACAACAACAACATTACTATATTAGCTATATACTTCACCACCTATATTTCCTTCTTGACTTCTTTCAGTCCTTAGACAGATTTTTTTGGTATGTTTTTATTGAGGTAAAAATATATATGTGTGTGTGTACACACACACACCACACACACACATACATACATATATATATATATATATATATATATATATATATATATAGTGAAATTGATACTTTAAATCAATCTTTCTTTCTTTCCCTCCCTCCCTCCCTTCATCCCTCTCTCTCCCTCTCTCTCTCTCTTTCTTTCTTTCTTTCTTTCTTCCTTCCTTCCTTCCTTTCTTTCTTTTTTTCTGCAAGACTTGGTGGTTTGACCCAGTGCCTCACAATAGGCCACACCCCCAGCCTGTTTTTTTTATCCTTTATTTTGAGTCAAGGCTGCCTCTGGCCTTGAACCTGCAATCCTCCTCCATCCACCTCCTTAGTTGCTCGATTATAGGCATGTGCCATGGCACCTGTCCTAAACTATGGTTAAGGTGTGCAATTCAGTGGTACTAATTGCAATCACAATGTTGATGCAATCATCACCACTATTTTCAAAACATTCTCATTATTCCACAAAGAAACTCCATAACTAGTAAGCAACAAATCCCTATTCCCCCTCCCCCAACCTCCTTGTAAACTCTAGTTTACTTTTTGTGTCTATTCATTTATGTATTCTAGACATTTCAAATAAATGGAATCATACATTTGTCCTTTTGTATTTGGCTTATTTCACTTAGCATGTCTTCAAGGGTCATCCATTTGTAGCATGTGTCAGACCTCCTTTCCTTTTTATGCCAGAATAATATCCCATTGTATATATGTACCATGTTTTATCTGCTCATCTGCTGATAGACCTGAGTTGTTTCCAGTTTTTGACTATTGTGAATAATGCTGCAGTGAACACTAGTGTACAAGTATCTGATTTTGTGCTTTCCATTCTTTTGGGTATATATCTAGGAGTGGAAAGGCTGGCTCATATGGTGACAGGATGACTTCTCTAAAAGTATAAATAATGGATGGCCACTTCAAAATAGTTCAAATACAGAGATAGGTTTGAAGAAAGAAATAAAATATGTCTGTTAGTAATAAATTGTTTTTTCAGGCTTGCTCTGTACTTGCTAGCGTAAAAAAGATCGTATGCCTGGCACAGAATCAGGGAGTGTTTTATTCTGTTGTATATAGAGTCACTATGAGTTGGACCCTATTCAACAGCACCTAACAACAACTGTACTTGCTATCTGGCATAGCATAATATTTAAATATGAAGTTGGTAACATAGGGTACCCGAAACTAGTTTTTATGATCACCATCCCTTTATAATTTATACCTCTTGCTATATGCTCAAATGTAAGATGATTACCTACCTAAGCAGGTAACAAGAAAAAGGAAATCATAACTAAGATAGCTTCAAAGCAGGGTGAAAATAACTCCTGAGTTGCCTAGGGATTTCTGGTTTAATTACTGAAAGTCTCACATTCTGAAAACTTCTTATTCCTAGGGAAACGGAGATAGTAGTACACTACTATGTTGTTGCTGTTAGGTGCTGTGGAGTCTGTCCGACTTATAGCAATGCTATATACAACAGAACAAAACACTATGCTTCTCTGCTATTCATAGGGTTTTCAATGGCTGATTGTTTTGGGATTGCTTCAGGAGTGGATTACCATGTTCTCCCATTTTTGTGGTGCTGGGGATAGAACCAGAGCCTCAGAGGGGATAGAGCAGCACTCTACCAAATGAGCTAAATCCTAGCCCAGGACACTACTTTAAGGTCTACCAATAACATAAACTCTTTTACATAAAGCCATTTTTTTTTGTTATTCTTGTTGGTGTTGACCATGGTAATTAGAAAACCATGTGGCCTCAGTTTTCTCATTTGTAAAAATTGGTATAATGTTTTCTATAATTATTACCTTGGGGCTTTGGGAAAAAGCATGTGGAAGTTTTTTTGGAAAGGTAGCAAAATGTCTGGTGACAATGATTTTACTATCTTAGAGGTGTATGTATGTAGAATCTCCACATATGCCTAAACCTGACTTTTTACCAATAATCTCAATAGTTTTTTTAAATCAAACTTTTTTCCAAGTATCTGATAATCAGTCAAACTTACTGATTTTATATTTGTTATTTTCTCCTTTTTATCTTTACCTTTGGGAAGTCATATGGCTAGAACCTAGATTTCAGGAAGAGCTCCAAGGCAGAAACATACTTCACAAGAACCTAATCAGTTATACGGGGAAGTTTGCCTTAGGCAAGGTACTGTACTAAGCTCTCTGTAGGAAAGGAACTAATGACGGACTAATCTTGGAATTTCTAGATTTGATGAAAGATTACAATATTTTCAGGTCATTCTAAGGGAAATACACAATTTGTGTATATAATATACAAGTTCAACAAGGTCTTTTGCCAGTATATATAATCTGTAATCCAGTGCATGTGAAAAATGTTGAGGTCTATAAATAGCATCCTAGATATTTAGATCAGGTTTTTGGACAAGTATTTACAAAAGCCTTTCAGTTAAAGAACATTTTGTTTTCTGTAATTGTAGATAAGAGTGTTTGTGTAGTTTTGAGTGCATCTTTCTAATACCTTTTGGGTTGGAATCATGGGATATTAAGGAATAGAAGTGAGCCGGTCATGATGGCATATAACTATAACACCAGCACTTAGGTGGCTGAGGTGGGACAATTGAGAGTTCAAGGGTTAGCCTGGCTATATAGTGAGACCCTGTAACAAATATACATATATAGCACATATAGCACATATATTCATATAAAATAAATAAATAATAGAACTGAATTGAAGGAGCATTTTACCTAAGATGTTCAGTATCTCGCAGAAAATAATATTAAAATAAGCACTCACAATTCCAGCCTTGCATTATCTCAGTTGATCCTCCTTGACCATTAGATTAACAGATGTCTGTACTAGCTTCCAATAAAAGACCAGACTTAGATCACACATGGTTAAATCAAACAAAGTTATTTACTAAGCACATAACACAGCAGAAAATCAGCATGGTGAAAAAGTTCTCCACTAAGACAAAAATGTAAGTTTTCAGGATTTCCCCAAAGGACCACATACACCAGTGGAAAGCAAGTGGCTGTGCAGTCTGGGTGACAGCACCATGGAGACATTCATAAAAGTAATTCTTCCTGAAGAATCCACTTCAAAAATAATTTTCTGGTTTCACTTATGATTCAGCTTCATCAACCTCTTATTTTCTATTAGAAACTCTGAGGATAATAACTAGCCCTTATTATGTGCCCACTATGTACCAGGAACATTATCACTTTTAATCCTCCTAACACTGAAGGTGGAAACTTGCACTGCCATTAACAGGTAAGGAAAATAATATTGTAACAAGCTAATTACTTTGCCTAAAATGTACTGCAAAAAGTTGCTAGAATTACTATGAGTTTAATATGGACTTGTTTTCCTTTACAGGACAGCCTTGAGGTTCTACATTAAGAAAAGTATTCTACAGAAATATAAACACAAACTTAGATAAATTAGGAACTTGTTACTCACATTATAAAATAATGGTACTTAATAAGAAAATTTCCTTAAATGGTAAGATTTCTTTAAGTTATATTTTGTTTATTGGTCATTGGTTACTGGGTAGAGTGTCTAGGGAACACTGCCAAATGCCAATGAATCAGAAATGAAGACAAAGAATTTCTGAAATAATAAATCACTGGGAAAGTATAACTGAATATGCTTTTTTTTCTATAAACATATGTATCCTAGAGGTAGATTGATTTGGGCTAGAAAGATGTTCTTCCAAGGTAGTTAGGAGATGAGTTTTAGAAGTCTTGCATTAAAAAGAACCCTGTCAGATGACATTAAGAGATTCACTGAGCTGCACTGAAAACTGGAGACAAGATTCTTACTTACAAAATGGGCAGACCAAGTAAAGAGTTGTTGCTGTGTGCCATCGAGTAGGGTCTGATTTGCAGCAACAAACACTGCCCAACACTGTGCCATGCCTGGCAGTATGTCAGTGTTTCTTTGCTATTTATACGTTTTTCAATGGCTGATTATTTTGGGAGTGGGCTGCTGGGTCCTTTGCCCAAGCCTACAGCACCCTATTCCCAAGTGGTCACCCATCCAAGGACTAAGCAGGCCTGACCCTGCCTAGCTTTGGAGATCAGATGGAACTGGAAGCCAGGGTGGTAAGGATGTAGACTAAGGCAAAAGACGTTACTAAAACCCAATCAAAAATGTTATGACAGTTATTTTATTAGTCTATTAGAATTTTAAAACATAAGGATTCCTGCCTTCCTTCTTAATTATTTCTGTTTCAGACATTACACATAGAATACTCAAGTACTACTCAAGGGGCACACTGATTAGAACCACAGGAAGTGATTTAACATTATAGAACAAGAGTAAGGGATTAGAGGAGATGTGACAGAGTTCATAACAAGCATATTTTGAGTAAACAAAAATTAGCTTTCTTGAAGAGGACTCTACAGAATGAGAAAGCGATGAGATGAAAATGATGTGAAGGGAAATTGAAAAATAAGCTTCTGCTTTAATAAGCTTCTATGATTAGATAACAAGATATTTGCATGATTAAACAGCACCCAACCACTATGACATTATACTGATTCAGGAAAGTAGTTCTTCCTGAATACTCCACTTAAAATAATTTTCCAGGCTTACTTCTTCAGCTTCATCAATCTCTTATTTTGTATTGTATCATTACTTTTCAAATCTAAGCATTTGATTTTACCATCAGATTGATCTTAAGTACATCTCCTTTCTCCTCCTCCTCTTCCTCCTCCTCCTCCTCCTCCTTCTTCTTCTTTTTTACAGATATCTCCACATTTTGATTGCTCTGACTCTCTAAGATTCTTCAGTTTTTTCATAATAATAACAATAATACCAGCTGCCATTTGTGGGCTTAATTTTTGCTAGAGAGTATGCTAAGTGTTACATATAATTTATTCTCATTAATCCCCAAACAACCTAATGAGGAAACTGAGGTTTAGAGAGATTATGTGATTTGTTCAAGGTTGTGGTGGGGACATTGACCTAAGACCCCAAGATCCCTTTTGGTTGGGGAGGGAAGGCTCTCCAAGAGATTTCAGTCTCTGTCCTCTGATAACTGGGCAGTAACTGGTCCCTTTATCTTCTTATGTACGACCCTCTAATTCCTATTATCTTCTTTGGAAGAGTAGGTAGGCAGCTATTATAGTAAATCTCAAAGTTAGGTCAAGAAAGAGAACTAATCAAAGATTAAATGACTTCCCAGGAGAATGGAATTTGAAGGTATTGAGCAATCTCCTCTGGGCTGAGCTCTGCAGATAAGGAAAAAAAAAAAGAAAAGAAAAAAAGAAAAAAAAAGAAAGGCAAGCCAAATGGAGTAATTGCCCTAACCTTGGAGTTCTTGGTCTAATAGGGTTCAGAGTTATATTTATTGGTTCCCCTCTATTCCTGCAATAGTTTGTTTCTCCACCACTAATCTCTGGCCTAGCAGAACAGTGTTATATGTGTATCTTTGAGTACCTTGGGATTACCCCTGGAAGTCTGCTATATAAACCTACATGTTGAACTGGGCAAAGTGGCGCATGACTGTAATCCCAGAGACTCAGGAGACAAAGGTAGCAAGATTGTAACTTTGAGGCCAGAGGAAGCCTGTGTAACTTAGTGAGACCTGGTTTTAGCATAAAAAGTAAAAAATGGACTGAGTGTGCAGCTCAGAGGTGGAGCACTTGCAAAGCATGTATGAGGCCCTGGGACTGCCAACAAAACAAAACAAAACAAACAACAACAACAACAAAACAACAACAAACCTACATAGTATAGTAAACTGAGATCCATTTTTCTGTATTGGATATAAAGAAAAACAACAAAACAAGTAGCTTATGACGTTAAATGTGATATTAATTCTCCTTTAAAATAAAGGAAATAGCATGATAGTTTGGCAGCTTTTGTACAGCACCCACATTTGATTTGTTGAGATGTGTGCTCCTACTTGAGTTGTATCCAACAGAGGGCAGACAGATGGAAGGTTTTCACAAAGGGGGAAAATCCTGGTTAGCATGAGCCTGGAATTCCTAATTTGCTTTTATTTATTTATTTTTGCTTTGAAAAAGCAATAAATAGGTCTTAACAGATGGCATAGCGCTTTAGTTAAAAGCATCCTTTGAAAAATTACAAGCAATGAGTGCCTTATACAGATATAGAGAGTTCAAACACATGCAAATCACACAAACCACACAGGATAAAGCTAGAGACAGAAATTTTCTGAGAAAGGAACCTTAGAGAAACAAATAGAGACTCAGAGCTATAAAACAATCAGCTGTGACCCTCTAGCATAGCTTTTCAAACTGAGTCACGAACCATTAATACATCATAAAATCAATTGGTTGTGACCAAAATTTGAAAAAAAAGGTGAGGTGGTGGTAGTGTAGGAACAGGAACATAAACTATTTATAGTGTACCATGTGCAATAAGACTAAATGTTGTTTCAGGCAGGTGCTATGGTGCATGCCTGTAATCCCAGTGACTTGGGAGGCTGAGGCAGGAGGACTGTGAGTTTGAGGACAGAGACAACTGCACAACTAAAATAAAAAATACTAAAGGGGCTAGGGTACATCTTAGTGTACTTGATTAACACTTGGATATGTGAGGCCCTGGGTTTGACATCATAGTACTACAAAAAATAATGATAATAATAAATACTGTTTTATGATGGTTCGATTCTATTACACTCTGAATACTGGATTGTAATGTGTTTCTTCCTATAGGTTATAGTTATATGTATTTAAAGTACTACTTAGAGCACTTGATTAACACATAGGATATGTGAGGCCCTGGGTTTGACATCATAGTACTACAAAAAATAATGATAATAATAAATACTGTTTTATGATGGTTCGATTCTATTACACTCTGAATACTGGATTGTAATGTGTTTCTTCCTATAGGTTATAGTTATATGTATTTAAAGGTTCTAGTCTAGGAGATGACTAATTCAACTATATTGCAACATGCCTCAGTCATGAATAACCACTCCTTATTATACAGCATTGGGGCTGGAATTTATCCAGTTGGTAGAGTGCCACTCTGCAGTCTCTGAGGTCCCGAGTTCGATTCCCAGCACCATAAAAATGGGAGAAGTACATGGCAATCCACTCCCAAGGCATTCCCCAAACAATTAGCCATTGAAAAGCCTATGAGGGTCACTATGAATCAGACATGACTAGATAACACCAAAGAACAACAACAACATTATACAGCATTAACACTTGAGTTGTGTTTCTAAATATGCTAAGTATAGTCAAAGAAATTCTAGTTGGCTTGAACAGGGTTGGCTGGGGTGGTTTGTGGAAATGGGTTACTTGTCAGATGTCTCTAGCAAGGATGCATGGGGCAGACTCAGAACCCTTGTGTCTGTTGGTGTGAGATGGATACCCAGATAGCTGATGATCAATTTTCTTTGTTTTGTGGACTCAATTCAAAGAGATACTACTTTCAGATATAAAAGAATGGCATAATTGCACATGTGATAAGAAGTATGAGATCCAAAGCCAAGCCTGATGAAGAACAAACATGTGACAGCTTGTTTCCTTGTAATTCTTAATGAAAATAACAATAGTAGTTTAGCATCTATTGGACAGTTACTATATAGTACTAGTGTGTTAAGTATTTTACATGAATTATCTTGTTACAATCCTAGGAGACAGGCACTATTTTCTCCATTTTATAGACAAGGAAGTGCATATTCAGAGATTTAGGAAAATTTTCCAAAAGATATACAGCTATTAGTGGTTGAACCAGAACTTAAATTTAGGGTTACCACCAAAACCTTCGTCTTTTCTAATTCTGTACTTTGTTTTGGGTGCTTTGATTTACTGCATCTCTGGCCTGGGCTTAGAGGTGTTATCTCTCACCAGGATAGAACAACAGACATTTAGCATTATGAATTATTCTTGGGTTGCTTTTTTTGTGGCACTTTTCACATCTGGCCCATTATCTCTCTGCCCAAAATATGGAATGCACCATGCCATATCCGGCCCCTTATTCCCCTTACCACTGATTTCACTCTATCCAAGCCACAGTCATTTCTGATTTTAGGTTGTAGAATGCTCTTGTAACTGTTCTGCCAGCTGTCAATGATGCTGCACTGCAATTCATCCTCCATGCCACAACCAAAGGAATCTTTTAAAAACATAAACGAAAGAAAATCACTTTTCTGCTTAAAACCGTGCATGGGCTTTTCCTTTAAATGTAAAATAAAATCTAAACCTCTTGTCACGCTGAGACCATAGAGACTGATCCTTGCCTGTCTATCCAGCTTTATCTCCTGCTGTCCTTCCATAAACTGACTTGCTTCATCTTCAAACCTGTGTGTTTGCTCTTCTCTTTGTCTAGAAAGTGCTTTGCCCAGATCTTAGCAAAGCAGATTCTTTCCACACATGAGATTTTCCTTCCTCTGCTGTATAGAAGAGGATGTGTCCCTTGACCCCTCCTTCTCAGCTGGTGAACACCCCTTCACATTCCCTACACCAATTGCTTCAGATTTACCTTCTTTGTAGCACTTAATCACTGTCTGAAAGTTTGTTTCCTTACTTATGGTCTGTCTCCTTCCCTAAGCACCAAAGCACTGTGACCTCGTGGTGTTGTCTTTGGCTTTACTCCAGCCTTTAGAACAGGATCATCCTGAAAAAATTATGTAATAAAAATATGTGTGAATGAATGGATGAATTTGTCTTAGGATTATTTAAAGTTCACATTCTTTTTTTCCAAATTTTAATTTTTAATACATAATCATACGTATTTATGGGGTACAACATGATGATTTAATATATTATAGAATGATTATTTCAAGCTAATTAATATATGCATCACCAAAAATACTTAACATTTTTTAGTGGGAACATTTAAAATATTTCTGTAATGATTCTGAAATATATAGTACATTATTACTAACTATGGCCATCACAAACCTCCAAACATACCACTCTGGAGTCCCATCCCATCTGATCTTAGAAGCTAAGCAGAGTTGGGCCTGGATTGTCCTTGGATGGGAGACTGCCTGGGAATACTGAGTATGCTAGGGAGAAGGAAGCCCACTCCAAAATAGTCAGCCATCAAAAACCCTATGAATAGCAGAGAAGCACTGATGTAGTGCCAGGCATGGCAGTGTTGGATAGAGTTTCATTCTGTTGTACATAGGGTCACTCCTACACAGACACCATTCAACAGCACCTAACAATAATAATGGTCATGGTACAATAGATCTTGAAAACTTATTTCTCTTGTCTAACTGAAACTTTGTATCCTTTGATCATTGCTTCCCTAGTTTCTACTAACCTCTGTTCTACTGTTTACTTCTATATTTTACTTTTTAGGATTTCACACATAAATGAGATCATGTAGTACTTTTATGTTCCTGTGGCTGGCTATTTCCCTAAGAATAAAATACTGCAGGTTCATCCATGTTGTTAAAAAATGACAGAATTTCCTTCTTTTTAAAGGCTGAATAGTATTCTGTTGGGTATATTTACCACATTTTCTATATCTATTTACTGTTAATGGACACTTAAGTTGATTCCATATCTTACCAAAGGCCTATGTTCTAAGGAAATCAAACTATGAACACAGTGAAGCTATGATTTTCTCCTTGTTCTGCCAGTTGGATGTGGCATTTCGAAGCTATAGGTCCTATTTGGATTCAAGACTGGAGTGCCTCTGAGTGTAGCTTCCTTAGTTATGACCTTATTTGGTTCTCCTGTACTAATCTGTTGCTATAATCCCAACACACTTGAAAATGCTCACAATATGGTGTTGGAAAACCAGAGTTCTGTAACCTCTGTGAATCTTGATTGCTTTATCTGTAAAGATAAAAATAGATCTACCTCATGGGAATGTTTCGAGGCTTAAATAAGAAAGTGAATATGAAAAACAAATATTTGCTGCTCTTACCAGTCTTTGGATATTTTGGAGGAATTAGAAGTGGATGTCAAAGTGCTTTTTATTAATTCCAAGCTTGGGAAAAGCCTCTATCTTCCAAATTGACTATCCTTAAAGCTTCACTTCTCATTATCCTCACATCCAATCACCTACCAACCTCTATTAATAGTTCCATCTCTCCATAAGGTGGAGCAATCCGCATTATAACTCCTTTATTATTTGAGGTCCGATACCAGCCCCAGAACTTCATTTGATGAACTGATGTGCCTAGAGCACAAAGAGATTTTTAAATATTAGTTTCCTTCCTTTTCTTAAGGAAAAGTTTTCAGTGCTTTTCCCCAGACCACCCTGCTTTCTGGCCACACATGGCTGTCCTGTGCTCTGTAGTCCAGGCTGCTTTCTTGGGCTTGCCTATGCTCAGTCATTACCATCCTCTTGCCTAGATGCAGAATGACCAGGCAAACCCTACATTTTCCCCTCACCTCCTTGTATGATTGAAGTTGTTGCTGAACCCTCCTAGGAGCGCACCTACACTGTTCTCTTTTCCTCCTGACTTCTAGCTGGCTGCAGTGCCCACCACAGACTCTCACCACACCAGCCTTATGGGGCTAGAGTCCTCCTGCATGCTCTAATCTGGGAAGGCACTTGTATTTTCACTAGCTCACCCTGTACTTTTGCTGGCAATAAACCACCTTAGTTTATTATGATTTTTAATAAACTTAATTTCCCCATTCTTTCTTCCCTTCTCATCTACTTATTTACCAGCTGGACTACTGTAGTGACCACTAAGTGGTTTTCCTGCCTTTAATCTCACACCCCTCCAATCTAATTTGCTGTAATTGTTATTATCTCACCCCCCCCAGGACCACTTCCCAACTTTCACCATGACAATTAGGCAGTCTGGGAAACAAATTAAAGCCAGAGCTGATGGAGCTGATGAGGCATGACTCCTACCTTTCTTATCCACCTCAAAGGAGCTACTCTAAGTGTGCTAACCATGGACCAAATAAGAGGGTAGTGCCCCAACAGACCAATTTTAGGTCTCACTATGTACTAAATTGCTGGTTAACCTGGGCAGCTCACATCATGTCTCTGAGCCCTTAGGGTGCTCATCTGAAACAGTGACAATAGTAGTGGTCAAAAAAAAAATTTTTTTTTAATTTACTGTGTGCCAGGAACTTAATGCACCTACTTATCTTTCCTATGCCCTTTTCAGCCAAATACTATTATTTTCTACATTTTACAAATCAGAAACAACAACAACAGCAAAGCACAGAGAGGTTAGGGAACTGGTCCAAAGGCACCCACCCAGCTAGGAAGTTTTGGAACTATGTTTCTAGTCCATGCTATGGTCTGCACTTGGATGTTGCAAAAGGAGTTGATTTAGATGAACTTTTGTACTCCTTCTAGCCCTTAAAACACATTAAGTTCATGTGCCAGAGAGGATTGCTTGTTCCCCCAACAAATACAAAGGGTAGGAACAGAACTATGCTAAGGTGTGACATTGCAGCCAGTTCAGTTCATCCTCAGGCAGGGAACACTGTCTAAATATAGAACCTGCCTTACCATTGGAAGGTCTGACTAAACTGGGTTAGTTGCTGGGTGAGTTGCAGGAGACAGAGCAGGCAGAAAGGTGTGCCAGCTGCGCAGTAGCACTGCAGAACAATGTAGGGCAAGATTCTTCCCTGAGCTCTGCCCGTTTGCATCCTGGCTTTCACTGTACGTCATTTAGTGAGATTACATAATGCTGATTAAGGTAGATTACTCTATGGATCAATCTGGCTCTTAGAAAAAGAAACAAGGGCATTTTGCCAAAGCCTTTCCCACTGGGATGACAATTTCATGCCGTTAGGTTGATTTGGTTTCCATTTGTTCTCTGTTCTTTGGGAAACTCTAGCATGTGTCTGCTCTGTGCACAGCTGGACTGTCTTTGGACACAAATATCTTCCAGCAATATTAACTTCCGCTTTTGACTTGCTCTTTAGGAAATGTTTCTAGACCCTTTAGATACTGTCATGAGTTGAACTGTGTGTCCCCAAAAGATGTTTAAGTCTTAAGCCCAGTACCTGTAAAAGTGATCTTATTTGGAAATACAGTCTTTGCAGATGTAATCAAATTATGATGAGGTCATACTAGATTAGCATGTACCCTGGTGCAATAATTGATGTCCTTATAAAAAGAAATTATTGGGATACAAACATTGACATGTTGGGAGAATGCCATGTAATAACAGAGGCAGAGTTGGGAGTGATGCACCCACAAGTCAAGGAATGGGAAGATGTGAATAAGTAACTAGAAGCTAGAAAGAAGAAAGGAAAGATTTTTCCCTAGAACCTTCAGAGGGAATATGGCCCTGCTGACACCTTGATTTTAGACTTCTAGCCTGCAGAACTGTGAGAGAAATGATGATGTAGAAGCTGAAGGAAGATGCTGTTTCAAGAATGTTTCAAAACTTATTACACAGAAGGGAGAGGGACAATTCCTAAAGCAATAAACTCAGTTCATATACTGCTGACTGGTGGAGTTGGGTGAGGGCTAAATTGTTAACATTTAGTATGGCAATTTGGGGGTGATTAATAACTAACCTTGATGAAAACATTTTAGGTGTAGGTGGGCCAAAATCCTGATTGCAGTGGATTCAAGGGAAAATGATAGTGAAGATTTAATACAAACTCCTTGAAGGAATTTTTTTCTGCAAAGGGCAGAAAAATAGTGTGGTAGCTGTAGGGTAATTTGATGTCAAGGGAGAGGGAGGTTTGCTTGTTTTTAACTTATACTAATGCATGTTAATGGTAATGATCTCCGGAAAGAAGAAAATCAGGTAGGGGATAGAAGGGAGAATTGCTGTGGTAATGTCCTTGAGACAGTCAGAGAGATGAGAGCCAACAAACAGGGGAGGGGCTGGCCTTAGAAAGGAGCACAGAGTGGATTCATTGTCACAGGAGGGAAGGCAGGATATATGAGTTCAGACACCGGTAGGTTGTTTGTTATACAAGTGAGAGCTCATGGGATTTTCCTCTGATTGCTATTTTCTCTATTTTCTCAGCAATGTGGGAAGCAAGGTCATCAGCCCAGAGTGAGGAGGGGGGAAGAGGTGTGACATTCATCCAAAAGAGAGAGAGAAAGTGAGTGGACAGATCAGTACTCATAGAAATGTAGTAGTAGAATTTCCAGGCAGCATTTATGTGAAAATGTAAGTCATTATTTTGATGAGTAGAAAACAAAGACTGGGAATTTCATACCTTTGTTGACAGCCCATCCATTGAAGCTATACTATAGGTTTTCAGATACAACAGAGAATTCTGACCTCAAAGAGTTTAATATCAAGTCTAAGCAACAAATAATAAACACATGAAAGGTTTGAATAATAATTTAAGACAATAGAAAAGATATATGTGACAAGGAAACATATAAAACTGCTGAATATGTTTAAAGAGTTCAGAGGAAGGAGAAAGGTGATCTGGAAGTGATGTGATGGTTAAGCCTGGTAGAAAAGATAAATTCAGAGAGGTACAAGTGAGAATAAAGAAAGTATTAGGAACAAAGTCCAAAGCCTGGAGGGAAAGAAGCCGAGATATCATCACCAAAGAGGGTTGCCAGCTAAAATATAGGCCACTCACTTAAATTTGAATTTCAGAAAAACACCAAGTATGGTTTAGTATAAATAACCCCCATGCACACTCATCTGAAGTAAAATTTAACTGGCAATCACACTGCCAAAGTTAAGAGAAACCAAAAGAATGTTCCCTTCTCTCGAGGGAAAGGAGAATTGGAAGAATGAAAATGGTATTTAGTGGTGGCAGATGCTTCAATAAAGCCTCAGAAATGAAGTTTTGTCCTCAAGATATCATTGGTGGCATTTGACAAAGTAATGAACGTGGTAGTCTGAGCAACAGATATGGACCACTCAAGAGAGGCTTGGCAGTGAGAAAAGAGAGAAATACACAGTCTAACACCAAAGGAAGAGATGGCTCCCAGGCCCTGGTCTCAGTCACTGTGATGCTGCTTGCATTTAGATAGTGTCTGGGCCATCAAAGAGTCTATCTTTAAGACATCCTATAAAGGCTAGAGATGGGTTAAACAATAAGGATTCAGTTTAGCTGGTTTGGTAATCTAAAGTAATCCCCTGTTAAGGAGCAAGATAAGGGAAGGAGACTCACTAATGCAAATGAAATGTGAAAAAAAAAAAAAAGGACAGAAATCCTAATGTTGTTAAAATGTTTTTTTTTTTATTCAATAGTAGATCAAATTCACATACCCTTAGATGAAAATCTGATTGTGAATTTCAGACTAAGAATCACTTAAAAGAAAACACTCTTTTGTCCTATGAGGCTTGCCCTACACTGGATTTTATTTCCTTGCAACTAGGTAGATGAAAATGTCTAAGAGATTCCATGAGGGTCAAACTCTGCTGTGAAAAAAGGGGTAGCAGAATTTTTCCAGTCTGGCTGCTAGAGTTAGGGGACTTGGGTGACTGAGGATGACAAGTCCAAGGGCTGTGAACTATCACAGGGTAGAAGTGTTAGAATGTCAGTGACACATGATTCTCTAGCAATGTTTTATCCTTAGGGGCCTCAGGGTTCTAGAGTATCATTATAGAATATTTATTGTTGAAATGCCTGCCCCCAGGAAGAAAAGGTGGCAGCTTTTAGAATGGATTTTAAAAATGAGGGTTAACAGAGTGGCCTTTGACAATAACTGCTAATGGATTAAGGTTAGGGACAGATCAGTATTCACAGACCTTAAAAAATATTGTTGTCTATCTTTCTTCCTGAATGGAGTGTTCACCTTGCCAGCTTCTACAGTTAATTAGATTGTTAACTCTGTCTATTTATAGCAGCAAACATTTCACTGATATGTAGCAAATGCTGATTATTAATCAGGGTCCTCTACTGACTCAGAGAGGAACGAAATATAATTATTCAAATTAGATTTAGGCCAAAGTCCAACAAACTCCGGGCATCATCCTGATTTTGCAAGTACTAGTTTCCATAGGCTACACCTCTGGAAGATGTAGAGATTCCAGATTTTGGGAGACTTGGAGTGAACAGTGATGCTGAGTGTCGGCATCTCCAAATGTCCTTAAACGGATTGTACTCTCTTCTATAAATGTACCGGTGCACCTGCCAGCTCATGACTCAAAATCAGCATTACCAAGTAGATCATTATACAAAGCAGTTATGGAGGTAGAATTTTAATAGCAAATCAATGAAAGTTAATTTTCATGGATGCTATTAGGTAGGGTATTCACAAAGTCTGTCTCTTATCATATATCACATTACTTTATACTTTAGGAGAAAAACTAGGATTTTATATAGGTGATTTTAATGAAAAACAGGCAGACATTGGAATAGCCCATCCCTCTCTCCTAGAGATTTGGCCAGTGTCCTCTCCACCATTTAACCATTTAAGCTTGTAGTGGGAAATGAGGATCCCCCAGGGTAGTTAGGGTGGAGGATGAAAGAGGAATTTTCTGAAGGATGGGCTTCCCTCAAACACTGGTCAAAGAGTCAGGGGATAATAGCAATTGCTATCTGTTCTATGTTCCTGCCCGTGGGGTTAAACATGTTATTTTAAGCTTCTGCCACAGTTGGGCCTTGGGGATTTTCAAGTGAAATGTGCTGACCAAGTGAAAGCATGCTATTTTGTTTTCTTTTGGTAGAATTAGGTATTTTGCACTTTGGCCTCTTATGATTTTCATTTGAGGTTCAGAGAAACTTAGAAGTGGTATAAGGAAGGGAATATGAGCTTTAACTGTTGCTATTTATCTGATGTTTGTCTTAGGGATTGCTTTGTTCCAAATAACATAAATCACGTCAAGGTATCTTAAGCAAAAAGGAAAGATCAGTGAAGTAAGTACCAGGGCATCTATGCAGGATCAGAATGTTCAGCTGGGACTTGCAAAGATCCTTACTAGGACTGGAAGAGCTTCACACTCCCCTGAGCTGTTGTTAGCTTGTCTCTGCTGCTCTCTTGAGTATCTGCTTCTTCTCTATTTCCCTGGCAGATTTTCTCTGCTTTGGTTTGCTTATGGCTCATTGTGGATGCCCTTAAATAGTACTGAGAGTATTTAACTTTTAAGATGTTCATATTCTAGATCCCATACCTTACTGACTTAATCCTTTTCTTTTTTAAATAGCATTTTAAAAATTGAGTTAGTCAGATATGGTGGTGCATGACTGTAATCAAAGACCAGATATGTTGTGGCATGGCATCAATCATGAGGAAAGAAAAAGGTTATTAAAAAGACAGGAAAAAAAGAAAAGGCCAAATTACATGTCAAAAGAGTCTGTGAAACTTGCTCTTGAACATCCAGCAGCTAAAGTGAAAGGAAGACACAATGAAGTCAAATAACTGAACAGAAGACTTCAAAGGGCAGCTTGAGAAGACACTATCAAATATTATAATGACATGTGCAAAGAGATGGAGATAGAAAACTAAAAGAGAAGAACATACTCTGTTTTTCTCAAGCTTAAGGATTGAAGAAAAAATTCAAGCCTTGAAGGGCAATAGTGAAGGATTCTACGAAGAAAATATTAAATGATGCAGGAAATACCAAAAGAAGATGGAAGGAATACACAGAGTCATTACAACAAAAAGAATTGGTGCATGACCAACCATTTCAAGAGGTTGTATATAATAAAGAACCAGTGGTACTGAAAGATCAAATGGAAGCTGCCTTGAAGGAATTGGCAAAAACAAGGTCATAGGAATTGATGAAACCAATGGAGATGTTTCAACACACAGATGCAGCACTGGAGGTACTACCTTGTGTATGCCAAGAGATTTGCAAAACAGCTACCTGGACAACTGACTGGAAGAGATCTATATTTGTGTCTATTCCCAAGAAAGCAGATCCAGTTGAATGTGGAACTTATCAAATGATATCATTAATATCACACGCAAGTAAAACTTTTACTAAAGATCATTTAAAAGTGACTGTAGCAATATATAGACAGGGAATTGCCAGAAATCCAAGGCAGGATCAGAAGAGGCTGTGGAATTAAGGATATCATTGCTAATGTCAGATTGATAGTAGCCAGAAGCAGAGAATACCAGAAAGATGTCTATCTATGTTTTATTGACTATACAAAGGCATTTGACTGTGTGGATCACAACAAA
Organism: Pedetes capensis; assembly: GCA_007922755.1. Lineage (NCBI taxonomy): Eukaryota > Metazoa > Chordata > Mammalia > Rodentia > Pedetidae > Pedetes > Pedetes capensis. The sequence goes on along the minus strand of VMDO01003683.1, from coordinate 5,942 downwards.
TTATGGATAACACTGCAAAGAATGGGAATACCAGAGCACTTAATTGTACTCGTGGGGAATCTGTACATGTACCAGGAGGCAGTTTTGAACAGAACAAAGAAACTACCTAGTTGAAAGTCGAGAAAGGTGTGTGTCAGAGCTGTATCCTTTCACCATATCTCTTCAATCTCTATGCTGAGCAAATAATCCAAGAAGCTGGAGTTTAGGAAGAATGTGACATCAGGATTGGAGGAAGACTCATTAACAACCTGAGTTACGCAAATGACACAACTTTGCTTAGAGAAAGTTAAAAGGATTTGAAACATTTACTGGTGAAGATATGTCTTCAGTATGGGTTGCACCTTAACATCAAGAAAACAAAAGTCATTACAACTGGGTTAGTATGCAATTTCATGATAAATGGAGAAAAGATTGAGGTTGTCCAAGATTTTGCTTTACTTAGTTCTGGAATCAATACCCATGGAAGGAGCGGTAAATAAATTAAAAGACACATTATATTGGGAAGAGCTGTGGTAAAGGACTTCTTTAAAGTGTTGAAAATTAAGGATGTCACATTGAAGATGAAGGTGCACCTGACTCATGCTATGGTATTTCCAGTTTCATCATATGCTTGTGAAAGTGGGACACTGAATAAGGGAGGCAGGAGAAGAATTTATGCTTTTGAATTATGGTGCTGGACAGAGAGAGCAAATATACCATGGATTGCCAAAAGAACCAACAGATCCATCCTAAAGGAAATGCCAACAGAGTGTTCTTTGGAAGCAAGGATGGCTAGCCTGCGTCTTATATATTTTGGGCATGTTATCAGAAGGGACCAATCCCTGGAGAAGGACATGATGTTTGGGAAAGTGGTGGGTCAGCCAAAAAAAAAAAAAAAAAAAAAAAGGAAAACCCTCAACTAGAGGGATTGATATAGTGTATGCAACAATGGACTTAAATATAGAAAAGATAGTGTGGCTGGCACTGTGTCTGGGAGTGTTTCGTTCTGCTATACATAGGATCACTATGAGTTGGACATGACTCAACAGCAGCTAATTTCAAGACCACACACTGCACTTATTTGTCATGCCTCCTTAATATCCTCTAATTCAGAACATATCTTCATCATTTCTTTTTCTTGAATGACTTTAATAGTTTTAAGGAGTACTGTTCAGTTGCCTTGGAGAATGTTCCTCCTCAGTGCACCATATCAGAAAGCATACCGTGTGCATATATCTCACTACTGGTGATATTAACTTTGATCACTTGGGTAACCTGATTCCTTCCAGGCTTCTCCACCTAATGTTACTTTTTGCAATTAATCTCTATCATGGGGAGCAAAATACTTTGTTTCTGCAAATTTCGACCCACTAACTATAGCAGACACTGGTATCCCTGGCCTTGGAACAATTTACTATAGTGATTGCCAAATGGTGGGTTTATTTTCCTCTGTCATTCCTTCTACATTTTTAATTGAAATTCAAGAGTGAAAACACTTTTCTTGCTCTCACTCATTTATTATTATTTATATCAATATGGACTCATATTTATCATATTCTATGGATTATACAGGGCTGGGCTTTAGCTCAGTGGTGGAGCACTGCCTGGCACTCTCTGAGGACCTGGGTTCAATCTCCAGCCCTGCAAAAATGGGAAAAGGATGTGGCAATCCACTCCCAAAGCAACCTGCAAACAATCAGCCATTGAAAACCCTATGAGGGTTGCTATGAGTGGGACCCGACTTGATGGCACCTAACAACAAAAAAATGGATTATATTCTATTACATTCCCAAATTACCCCAGACTTGGCCAATGAAAGCTCTTTTAAGTGGAATCTTATGTTCATTTGACGTGTCTCTCTTCCTTCCTTCCTCTCTCTCTCTCTCTTCTTTCTTTCAAATTTTTGAGTACTTTCTTACTTTCTGGTACCATATAATATTCCAGATTTATCTTGAACTTTTTCTATCCTAGCCTAAAATGATCTATTTCTCCAAGGAGCACTTGTTGTTTTAAATGGACAATGATATTTAGAAGCCAGGATTGTTAGCCAGGCACGGTGGTACATGCCTATAATCCTGGCACTCAGGAAGCTGAGGCAGGAGGATCCCGCAAGTTTCAGGACATCTTGTGATACATAGTGAGACTCTGTCTCAAAAATAAAATAAAATAAATTAAAATAAGCAAACAAATAAATAAAACCTAGGACTGGCCTTAGGTGTACTCTTAGCTACCAGGATATCATTGATTCTAGGTCCTTCAGCAGAAAGACTGTATGTCTTATATATTTTGGACATGTTGTCAGGAGGGACAAATCCTTGGAGAATAACATCATGTTTGGGAGAGTGTTGGGTCAAAGAAAGAGAAGGAGGACCCTCAACTAGCAGGATTGACATAGTGTCTGCAACAATGGGCTTAAACATAAAAAAGATTGTGTGCCTGGCACAGATCTGGGGAATGTTTTATTCTGTAGTACATAGGGTTGGGCTGGTATTTAGCTCAGTTGGTAGAGCACTGCGCTGCAGTCTCTGAGATCCCGAGTTCAATTCCCAGCACCGCAAAATGGGAGAAGGACGTGGCAACCCACTCCCAAGGCAATCCCGAAAACAGTCAGCCATTGAAAACCCTATGAGGGTCGCTATGAGTCAGACTCGACTCATAGTTGAATTGGACCAGTTGAATTGGACCCAACTGGATAGCACCTAACTACAACAACATTTAATGGATATTTGAGTTGTTTTCAATTTTTGGTTATTGTCAATAATGTTGCTATGAACATTTTTTTTTCATTCCTGGGAGGTTGAAACCAGGGCCCCATGTATGCTAAACAAGTGCTCTACCACTGAGCTGCACTTCCAGTTCCTTTTTAAACTTTTTATTTTGAAACAGCATTTTGGAAGTTTTGCTGGCTGCCTCTGGCCTGAAACTTGTGATCCTGCTGCCTCACTTTCTGAAGTTGCTGAGATTATAGGCATGTGCTGTAGTGCCTAGCCCATTGTTTTTATTAAATATTTATTTATTTTCCATTGACAAATAACAAGTTGTATATATTTGTGAATAATGTGTTGTTTTGGTATGTGTATATCTCCTGGAAAGTCTTCAGCCAATCGATCCTGCCTGCTTTCCGAAGCTAAGAAGGGTCAGCCTGGTTAGTCCTTGGATGGGAGATGACCTGGGAATAGCAGGTGCTGCAGGCTAGGGAGATGGACCTGGTAATCCACTCCCAAAACAATCTGCCATTGAAAACCATATGAATAGCAGAGAAGCACTGACAATAGTGCTGGGCATGGCACAGGGTCCGGGAGTGTTTCCTTCGGTTGTACATAGGCTCGCTATGAGTTGGACCGGACTTGATGGCACCTAACAACAACATACTTCATGGAATGGTTAAATCAAAGTAGTGATCATATCCATTACCTTACATATTTATCATCTTTGTCAGGAGAACATTTAAAATCTACTCTCTTAGCAATTGTCAGGTATACTTTTTATTGTCAATTATAGTCAGTCATCATGACATACAGGAGATCTCTAGAACTCACTCTTCCCAGCTAACTGAAACTGTGCACTTTAGCATCTCCCCATCCCTACTTCCTTGCTCTTCCATGACTCCTGGGAATCACCATTCTACTCTGCTTCTATGACTTGAAATTTGTTAGTGAGAGCTCACATGTAAGTGATATGCAGTGTCTGTCTTGCTGTGTGTGGCTGGCTTATTTCACTTAACACAATGTCTTTGAGGTTCATTCATGTTTTTGAAGATGACAGAATTTCATTTTTTGAGGTGCAATAGTATTCATATATATGAATATATATATATCACATTTATTTACATTCATTCATCTATTGATAGACACTTAGGTTTTTTCAATATCTTGGCTGTTGTAAATAGTGCTGCAATGAACACAGGAGTGCAGATATCTCTTTGGAATTCTGACTTAAATTCTTTTGGGTACATACTCAGCAGTGGGATTACTGTATCATATGATAATTCTATTGTTAGGTTTTTGAGAATCTCTGTAGTAATTTCTGAAATGGCTATATGAATTTACAATGCCATCAACAGTGTAGAAGAGATCCCTTTTCTCCACATTCTTGACATTTGTTTTATATATACACATATATATTTATATTTTTGATAATAGCTAACGTAACAAGTGAGAGATGATATTTTGTGTGGTTTTATTTCACATTTCTCTGATTATTAGAGATGTTGATTTTTTTTCATATACTTATTGGCCACTAGCATATCTTCTTTTGAGAAATATCCACTCAAATGTTTTATCCACTTTTAATGTGCTATATCATATTTGTCTGATTTACATATGTTGACCTGTCCTTACATTTCAGAGATAAAGCTCAGTGGGTTTTTAAGAATGATTATTTTGATGTGCTGCTGAACTCAGTTTGCTAGTATTTTCTTGAGGATTTTTACATCTATGTTCATCATGGATTTTTTAATTTTCTTGTTATGTTTGGCTTTGGTATCAGGGTATGATATGAACCTTGTATACAAGTTTTGGGCTGGGATTTAGCTCAGGTGGTAGAGCACTGCGCTGCAGTCTCTGAGGTCCCAAGTTCAATTCCCAGCACTGCAAAAATGGGAGAAGGACCTGGCAATCCACTCCCAAGGCAATCCTGAAACAGCCATTAAAAACCAAAACCCTATGAAGGTTGCCATGAATTGGATACCGATTTAAGGGCACCTAACAACAACAACAACAACAACAATACAAGTTTTGATGGAAACATGTCCTCAGTTCTCTTTGTCATATACTTAGGTGTGGAATTGCTGGGTTATGTGCTAATTCTTATTCAACTTTTTGAGGAATTGCCATATTGTTTTACACAGTGGCTGTAACTTTTCATTCCTACTAGCAATCTATAATGAGGCCCACTGCTTTTTAATTTCACATTTCTAGTAGACAGATTCTGGTTGTCCTGTGCAATCTTAGGATGGGTTTTCTTTGAGTAAGATAGGTACTCTATTCAATACAGCTTGGGATGGGGGTGGGCAGTGTGGCATATAGGCAAAGGCCCATCATGTAACAGTTCTCAGAATAAAAGGGGGTGTTTGGGCATTTCATATTTCTACTTTACAGTCTAACTTCCATTCCATCCCCAGTACATCACCTTTTAAATAGTCCTGAGTCATGGAAGTGGTCACTTGGTGACAATTTATTATTTTAAAATTGAACTAGTCCTTGAACTTTTCTTTAGGACAAGGCATATAACTCTCCAGCGGCTAATAAAAGGTAACATGTTCATCTTGAACAGATATTTCTTACATCAAACCTGTGAGGCAAATGAATATTTCAACTCAATTTGGAGCTGTTAACTGAAATGTGTAAAATCATCAAGCCCATTTGTGACCATTCTGGAATTAGCATTTGGAAACTCAGTGCTACTGATTGGATCTCAGACCACTTGTTGGATGCAACCTTAATTATTGTCCTTTTTTGTTATTTTGGGTCCCCAAATCCCATTCTTTATTCATTCCTTGTGGAATTTGTAGACAAAACCTCATTTTTTTCAAAAATGAGTTGCTTTATAAAAATCCTTGAATGCAGTCAAGCCCATCTGTTTCATCTTCTATATTAACTTATTTGTTGCAGTAAAGCCCCAGACAGTCCTCAGAGAGATGCAGTTATAAGAAAGAAAACTGATTATGAAGGAAATATTTTAGGGTCATTGAGATTTATTCACCTTGTATACAAATTCTGTGGTGTAATGTGTGCAATAGCTTGCACTCACCTTGGCAGAAAGCAGTACTCACATTTGAGAAGCTAATCATGCAGCCTATACATGAGGGGAATAGTAAGAAAAGGATTCCCACTACAGAAGGTTTAACAAACAGGAGCTTAAGATATTGCAATGGAAATGAGGCTGGTTGCACAGCATTTTAACTGAGCATTACTCTGGAGCTTGTCTCCTAGTATTAAGACTCTCAAAAACTATTGATTTGG
>VMDO01003682.1:78781-131185 GCA_007922755.1 Pedetes capensis | reverse complement strand
TCTCAGAACTGGAGGATATTTGATATTTAAAGTCCTGAATTAAAAAGACCCACACTAGAGCACAGTATAAAATTTAATAATATTGTGAATAAACGAATGAACCAAAAAGGAGAGAGTGTATCAGAGAGAGAGAAAGAGAGAGAAAGAATATGACATATAAATTAACAGGAATTCAAATAACATTAGGCTGCACAGCATCAATTCTGGAACAATTCTGAAAACTTGATGACAATGAATCAGGACCTCCAAATATGAGGGGAAATTATTTTTAACATAGAATTGTGTCCCTATTTATCAACTGTGCATGTAAAAGTTATGTCCAGATATATGAATAGTGAAAATAAAATGTAGCTTCCGATTTACTTCTTAGGAAACCTATGAAAGCTTTTCTTATATCAGTAAGGAAGTAAACCAAGAAAGAGGAAGAAATGATGTCTGCAAATCAAAGCTCCAACATGGGAGAGAAGAAAAGGCAATTTCTAGGTAGGTCTGAGATGTGGGTCTGATGGATCAGAAAGAAGGGCTCCCAGAGAGAGAATTTTCAAGGAAGACTTTGAAGTGGAGAGATGACTGAATCTTTTTGATCATACTTTATAATTGTTGTTGTTGTTAGGTGCCATCAAGTCAGTATCCAACTCATAGCCACCCTATGTACAACAAGAGAACATTATTGTTAGTGCTTCTCTGCTGTTCATAGGGTTTTCAATGGCGGATTGATTTTTGGGAGTGGGTTGCTTGGTCCTTCTCCTAAGCCTACAGCACCTGGTGTTCCCAGGTGGTCTCCCATCCAAGTACTAACCAGGCCCAACCCTGCTTAGCTTCTGAGATCTGACGGGATCAGATGTCATAGTGGTATGGCTGTAGGCACTCCATATTTAGAAGGACTTTATAGTTCTTCTGACAAAAATTTGGGTAAGAGTTAATAGTAGCTACATAAAAATTGAGCAAGGAAGAAAACAAATCAGGATGTTATTACGTTGTACAAGAAATTCTATGTAATCACACATACTCCCTCATTGAGCAAGGAAAGATGTAGTATTATCATAAAATGTAAACACTGAATATTTATTCAATAACTTGAATAAAACTACATGAAGATGATAAGAAATGGAAAAGGAGGGGCATAAAGAGTTGTAAGTATAAAATACCTAATTCCTCTTTGGCTGTGGGGGAAAGTTAATAGAAAAAATGGGAATAGAGAAGTTTGAATTTGAGTTAGAACATGTCATTCAATATCAGGAGATATAGTGATGAAGAGTTGAAAGTAGTCACTCATGTAGCAAGGTGTGGAGAGGAAGAAGACTGGATCCTATAGTGTGCTTGTTTTTTAAAATTAGACTTTAGTATCTTTGATTTAGTTGGAATCTAGGCTGTCCTCCAAAGGCCATGGGTTGAAGACTGATTACTAGACTATGGTATTATTTAGAGGTGGTGCAACCCTTAGGAGGTGGGGCCTAGTGGAAGAAAGCTAGTTGATTGGGGCTGTGCCCTTGAAGGAGATTTGGGGACCCCAGTCTTTCTTTTATCTTTCTTTTCTCCTTGGATGCCTTGAGGTGAGCAGCTTCCTCCACCACACCCTCCTACCAGGATCTTCTTTCTTGCCATAGGCCCAAAGCAAGCCCCAGTGACTGTGGACGGAAACCTAAACCTGTGAAACTGTGAGTCATAATACATCTTTCCTCTCTTTAATTTCACCATCTCAGGTATTTTGTCACATGGCAGAAAGCTGACTAACACAATCATGACGCAAAATAAATAAGACAAATGCATACAGATTGGAGATAACTTAAAAGATGATTAATAGAATGTAGGGGGCATAGTCTTCTGGTTGTAGGGTGTCACTCTGGCCTAGAGTCGAGCCCCACTGCCAAAGATCTGCTGAGGAGTGAGCACCGCTGGAGTTCCGAGGAGTGATGACTCAGATTCAGGAACTCTTCAGTGACACAGCTCTTTATTGTCTTGTCTGTCTCTTGGGAGCATCAGTAGAATGGACACTGAGTGCCCTGTGCACCATGCTTGTATTCCCTAACCTAGCCAATCAGGGACTACCACATACTAAGGAGTGATTGGATCAGGTAGGAGATGTAAATAAGGCATTGGAGGTAGACCCAATCAGAAGATGTTCCTCAACTGCTCAATCATGGGCTGTCTAGCTAATTGGGAAAGTGCAAGTCAGATGTTGAGGGGCTTGAGGGGGCAGTTGGACACCGGAGCCATCTTGGAGAACTCGATGCCCAAAAGGCCCAGGATGTAGGGCAAGGGTTATCATGGCCATATTGCCCTAGAAAACAAGTCCTGGTCCTCTGGGTGGGCCAGATAGGCCTGGAGGGGTGCTGCCTCTCTAGGCCATATCCCTACAATAGAAGAAGAACAAAGATCATCTCTGAATAATTTCACCACTCACATATACTTATAATTCACATTTTGGTGTGTTTTCCCACAGTGTATATATGTATATATGCTTTTGAAAACTGGACAGTGAATAGGGAGGCAGGAAAAGAACTGATGCTTTTGAATTAATGGTGCTAGAGAGGAATATTGAATATAACATGGACTGCAAAAGGAACAAATAATTCTGTCCTAGAAGTGCAACCTGAGCGGATGGCTAGACTGAGTTCTATGTATTTTCGACATATTGTTAGGAGGGACCAATCTCTGGAGAAGGACGTCATGTTTGGGAGAGTGGAATATCAGCAAACTAAAGGAAAACCCTCAACTAGATGGATTGACATAGTGGGTACACAATGGGCTTAAGCATAAAAATGATTGTGTGCATGACACAGTGCCAAGTGGTATTTTGTTCTGTTGTCTATAAGAGTCGCTATGAGTTAGACCCAACTTGACAGTGTCTACCAACATTTTTATGTTACAAAATAAATATATTTATATATGTTTACACACATATTGAAAAGAATTTTGTTTCTGTTTTTTAAATACAGGACATCATAGGTATTTTTCTTATGTGACTAAAACCTTTTTTTAACTTTTTGCTTAATAGTCATATGGGTATGACATAATTTATCAATTCCCTACTGGTGGGCATTTCATTTTTAAAATACATTGGCTCATTTATTTATTATAAGAAAGTATGAGTTACTTTTCATTATAATCTTCGTTTTCCAGAAAGGAACTCTGAAGAGGTTCCATAATGTACTATATGGACTGAGTTGCATTCTTTCAAAATCCATATGTTGAAGTTCTTACCCCTCTACCTCGAAGTGTAACTGTGTTTGCTGATGGGGCCTTCAAAGATGGAATTAAGTTAAAAACCAGGCCATTGTGCCTATTCCCAAAAAAGGGGATCCAACTGAATGTGCAAACTATTGGACAATATCATTAATATCACACACAAGCAAAATTTTACTAAAGATCATTCAGAAGCAACTGCAGCAGTATATAGACAGGGAATTACCGGAAAATCAAGTGGGATTCAGAAGAGGGCAGGGAACCAGGGACATCATTGCTGATGTCAGGTGGATATTAGCCAAAAGTAGAGAATATCAGAAAGATGTCTATCTATGTTTTATTGACTATACAAAGGCATTTGACTGTGTGGATCATAATTATGGATAACACTTCAGAAAATGGGAATGCCAGAGCACCTAATTGCACTCAAGAGAAATCTGTATGTGAACCGGGAGGCAGTTGTTCGAATAGAATAAGGAAACACTGCCTGGTTTAAAGTTGAGAAAGGTACATCAGGGCTGTATATTTTCACCCTATCTCTTCAATTTATATGCTGAGCAAATAATCCGAGAAGCTGGAATTTATGAGGAAGAATGCGGCATCAGGATTGGAGGAAGACTCATTAACAACCTGCATTATCCAGATACACAACTCTGCTTACTCAAAGTGAAGAGGATTTAAAACATTTACTGATGAAGATCAAAGATCATAGCCTTCAATATGGATTGCGACTAAATATCAACAAAACAAAGATCCTTACATCTGGGTCAGCACGCAACTTCACAATAAATGGAGAAAAGATTGAGGTTGTCCAAGATTTTCCTTTGCTTGTCTCTATAATCAACACCCATGGAAGCAGCAGTCAAGAAATCAAAAGACTCATTGCTCTAGGAAAAGCTGTGACAAAAGATCTCTTTAGAGTATTGAAAAGCAAAGATGTCACATTGAAGACGAAGATGGGTCTGACTCATGCCATGGGTCAGTACACAACTTCACAATCAATGGAGAAAAGATTGAGGTTGTCCAAGATTTTCCTTTGCTTGTCTCTATAACCAACACCCATGGAAGCAGCAGTCAAGAAATAAAAAAAACTCATTGCTCTAGGAAAAGCTGTGGCAAAAGATCTCCTTAGAGTATTGAAAAACAAAGATGTCACATTGAAGACGAAGGTGGGTCTGATTCATGCCATGGTATTTTCAGTGGCATCATATGGTTGTGAAAGCTGGACATTGAACAAGAGAGACAGAAAAAGAATTGATGCTTTTGAATGTGGTGCTGGAGACATCTATTGAATATACCATGGACTGCCAAAAGAACCAACAAATCTGTCCTAGAAGAAGTGCAACTAGAGTGCTCCTTGGAAGCAAGAATGGCCAGACTGCGTCTTACATATTTTGGACATGTAGTCAGGAGAGATCAATCCCTGGAGAAGGACATCATGTTTGGAAGAGTGGCAGGTCAACGCAAAAGAGGAAAACCCTCCACCAGATGGATTGACACAGTGTCTGCAACAATAGGCTTAAACATAAATAAGATTGCTTGCCTGGCACAGAATCAGAAAGTGTTTCGATCTGCTGTATATAGGGTCACTATGAGTCAGACTCGAGTCAATGGCACCTAACAACAACAACATTAGTGCAAGCCCTAATCCAACAAGACTTCTGTCCTTATAAGAAGAGGAGATTAGAACACAGAAGCTGCATAGGGAAGAGCACATGGAGACAGACGGAAGAGGTGGCTGTCTACACCCCCAGGGACATCCACCCTCTAGAACTATGAGGAAATAATTTCTGTTGTTTAAGCCATCAAGTCTAGAGCACTTTGTTATGGCAGCCCAGCAAACTAATACCTCTGTCACTGTCACATCACTAGTCATGGCTAAGTATGGTACAAAATACAGGTCTTTCAAATCTGGTTTCTAGATCCCAAATTCTTTCTCTAATATTATGCTGTAGACACACACACACACACACACACACACACACACACGTACACACACAGAGGGAGGGAGAGAGAGAGAGAGAGAGAGAGAGAGAGAGAGAGAGAGAGAGAGAGAGAGAGATTGACATTCCCTGAAAACCAATGTATCTTATTATAGACAAGAATGTCTTATTGGTACACCTATCTTTCCTCTTTGCTTTTGCTTCTTCTTTTAATGTTTTAAATTCTCCTTCCATTTCTTTATTTTCTTCTATTCTTTCCATGGAAATGATTTCACCATAAATATTTGTTTTGAAATACCCAGAGATCTACTTGTTTAATATATCAGCTTGTGGGACTGTAACTACCTTCCCCACTGTCTCAATTTGTTCTTCAAGGTCCACCTGGCTAAGAACATGATGTCACCCAGGGCTCTCAGGCCCTGATCAGCATTGACACATCAACGAACTCCACAGTGTGATGTAACTTGTAACATGAATTGGGATGGAATGTGATCAAGAAAAAATAAGGAATCTAGACATTGGCCTGATATAGTCCTGATCTGTAACTATCACAGTTTTTAGATAGTTCCCCCTTATCATACTCACTGGGCATCATTTCTTCCCATAACAAAATTCTGCCTTCTTCTCTAGGATCTATAGTTAGTGAAAATAAGTAACACTCTGTTTGGAGCAATTCTTGCCTTATTTAAACAGGTGCTAAATAATTATAGACATACGTAGCATTTAAAGAGTATGTTTCCTTTTAAGGCCTTAAAGCACATTCCCATTCATATTTCCCATGAAAACAAAATTTTAATGAGGAGAAGAAAAAAATGAACAATAAAATTTAAAAATCCTGCCTCTTAACCAACACTGGTAAACAGATGGGAGGAGTCACCATCCTGTAATCACTATTTTATTCTAAAGGGAATGAAAGTTACAATGGCTTATTGTTATTAGGTGCCATTGAGTTGGTATCCGACTCCTAGCGACCCTGCGGATAACAAGTGGAACAGTATTGTTAGTGCTTCTCTGCTATTCATAGGGTTTTAATGGCTGATTGTTTTTTTGGGAGTGGGTTGCCTGGTCCTTCTTCCAAGCCTACAGTACCTGGTGTTCCCAGGCGGTTTCCCATCCAAGTACTAACCAGGTCTGACCCTGCTTAGCTTCTGAGATCTGGTGGGATCATATGCCACAGTGGTATGGCTGCAGGCTACAATGGCTTAGAACTCCTCTAGTAGTGAGACCTTTGAACTCTTCTTCCTTCAAGGGCAGCTGGAAATTTTGTACACTTTCTAGAGAGTCACATGCAATTGAGAGATGTGTTGACATCCAGAGATCAGTTGTGTCATGCATGTACTTTCAAGGTTCACAGATTAAACCATGTTGGATATCTTGACTCTGACAATGAGGGTTGACAGTGAGGCTTTCTAGACATGATAGTTTTCCTAATTAAAAAAAAAAAGTTTTCTGAGTTTTTGTTCTTAGGTCCTAGAATCTGTAGTTTTGAAAGTCTTTGAAAATATTACAGTGTCTCATATTTTTCCAGTGGTCCTGCCTGAAAGCAAAGAAATAGAATTCAATGGCCTTCCATGAGCCCTATTGAGTTCTAATGCATCTGAGTTTGCATCTGAGTCCTGCAGCCCACCGGAGGGTATCAACCATTAAGCAGAGGAAGTTCCATGATCCTGTGATAATAGCCATTAATGCATGAGGCATACTTAAAGTCATCTGGTATCTATCCACCTGGTTTTCTCCTTAGATATGTTAAATGTGTTAGAATTAAGGTGAAGGATCTCTATAACACCCAGAGAGTGGATCTGCAAAAGGATTAGTTACAGATGTCATTTCCTTTCATCATTTTAGTCATACAATTTCCCATGAAGGTAAAACCTGAAGATTCATTGATGTGTTTTCCAGAGCTGTGACTGCAGAATTTTAAACTTCTTTAATCTGGATTTTGGGTTTTAAAAGCACCATTAAATTTGGAGAGTGACAATATTCCTTCTTTTAACCATGCAGACAAAATATAATCTCAATAGAGCTTTTCTTAGAACCCATCTGGATGCCCAAGAAAAATAAGATGAAGAATTCAAAATGTGCATATAAAATAATGAGCATGTTTCGATGGGTTTCAGCTCAGTGAAAATTTTTCACTCTATGGGTGTGGAAGTAAAGTTTGACCTGGAAAAGTTTTCTTTTTTATTTTTCAGATGAAGCTATACCTTTTAAAAATTTACAGTAGTAGGAAGATACAGAGAATTGAAACCTGCATTACAGTAAAATCTGAACAATGGCATAGTTAAATAGGTTCTTTCTTCCCTGGATACCTGTGAATAATAAAAATAGCCCCAGAATAACTTAATTTAACCTTTGTTCATTTAGATATTCACTTAACAGTTCTTTCTTGTGGTAGGGTATGTTTTGTTAATTATTTATATTATCCTAATTTTAATTTGGCCTGCAGCCATAGCACTGTGGTGTCCGATCCTGTCAGATCTTGGAAGCTAAGCAGAGTCAGGCCTGGTTAGTACTTGGATGGGAGACCACCTGGGAACACCAAGTGCCATAGGCTTGGAAGAAGGAACCAGCAACCCACTCCCAAAAATTAATCTGCCATTGAAAACCCTATGAATAGCAGAGAAGCACTGACAATAGTGTTTCACCTGTTGCACGTAGGGTCACTATGAGTCAGATACCCACTCCATGGCACCCAACAACAATTTTAATTTACTCTCATACATTCCTCTTTCACCTGTAAAAATTCATGTGGTACCATTGGGACCATCAGGATAATCCAAAATAATTGTTCTATATCTCCACTTCCATTAAGCAACCTTAATGTCATCTGTAATTTTAATTCCCATTGGCCATGTGACAACAAATTCAGGAGTTCCAGGGATATTATGGTTCAAATATGAAATGTTCCCCCCACCGTGTGTCAAACATTGATTCCCCAGCTGATGGCACTATTTTGGGAGGTTCCGAAAACATGGAAAGTGGGGCCTAGTTGGAGGAAGTAGGTCACTGAAGGAGGGTCAGTATCTCTGAAGGGCTTATCTTGCCCTGGCCTTTCTTATTCTCTCTACTGCCAGTCTGCTGTGAGGTGAAGAAGTTCCTCTAAGGGCACATGTTCCCACACCATGATATTCTGCCACAGACCCTGAAAAATTGGCATCTGCTGTGATGGACTAAACCCTCTGAAACCATGAGCCAAAATAAATCATCCCCCCCTTACATTCTTTCTGTCGGATATTTGGTCACAACAATGTGGAAGCTAACATTAGGGACTAGGAACAGGACATTATCCTAGCATTCCCTGTTAAATCCATTCTTAACCACAGTAACCTCAGAATGATCCCTTAGAAAAACACATGTCAGATAACATCACAACTGTGCTCAAAATCTTCCAATAACTTCTGATCTCTGTTAGAGTGAAAGGCAAAATCCTTGTAATGATGTTTCTTGTGCCTTACTGGTCTGATCCCCTGCTCCCTCCTTGACCTCTGGCTTGCTCTACCTCAGCCCCTTCAAACATATGAAGGAAAATCTTGGTTCAGAGACTTTTCCTCAGATATCCACATGGCTCTCTCCTCTGTTAACTGCAGAGATCTGATCAAATGTCACCTTATTGTTGACTATCTTGACAAAATTATATAAATAGCAGCTTTCTTTCCTCTGACAATTCTTATACTCTTATTTTATGTTATTTTCCCTATAGTATTTATCTTTATACGACCTGCTATATGTTTACTGTTCTTTTTAATATTTTATGTTACCCATGTCTGTTAGGGTATACATATGAGTAAGACATTTGTTGTTGTTGTTTGCTGTTGCTTCTTCAGTTCTTAGAAAAGTGCTGGCACATAGAACACTTTAGTAGATGAACTGGATGGGTAGATGGATTGATAGGTAGATGGGTGGATGGATGGTTGGATGGAGTGCAGTTGCTGTACACGGGAGAATTTATGAGGCAAAGTGAGATGAAAGGCCACTGTGAAGTAGGGTGCTTGGATTGATCACAAATGACTCTTTAATGTGGAATTCCTCATCTTTATCACAAAATGATGAGGCTTATATCAGGCTATATGGGGAATTCATAAGCCAGCCTGCTTAGTTTTTCATACAGTTACAAGAATTCACTTCAAGAATTCTCAGGAGAGGGGGTGATTGCCCAGCAGTATATGCATCCCATGGCAGACCCCATGCATAGATGGTGCCCAGGTATGTCCTGGGATGGGATTTAGCTCAGTTGGTAGAGCGCTGCACTGCAGTGTCTGAGGTCCTGCGTTCAATTCCTAGCACCACAAAAATGGGAGAAGGACCTGGCAATCCTGAAAACAGCCATTGAAAATCCTATGAGGGTCTCTATGAGTTGGATATGACTCGGTGGCACCTAACAAGGTATGTCCTGCACATGTGATCTGTGAACCTCAGACCCCCATGCGTAAGGAGGAGCAGATCTTAATGATCCACAGGCTTTTACATTTCCCATTTAAAAGGAGGAAATACTGAGCCGGGCACGGTGGCGCATGCCTGTAATCCCAGCGGCTTGGGAGGCTGAGGAGGCAGGAGGATCACAAGTTCAAGACCAGAGGCAGTCTGTGTAATTTAGTGAGACACTGTCTCAAAAAGTAAAAAAAATGGGCTGAGGGTGTAGCTCAGTGGTCCAGCACTTGCAAAGCACGCAAGCAAGAAACCCTGGTTTCATCCCCCAGTACCGGGAGCGGGGGTGGAAATGAGCTCTTGGTAACTTTCTATCAAATTGTTTCCTATTTCCCAAGCTTATTGAAAACCTCTAATTTCCCAATATTAGTACATATGTGTTCCCAGCAGAAGTTCTATTTTCTGCAAACATTTAAGTGATAAAATATATAAAATGAAAACAAATCAAAACACAAAACCCAGCACATTGAGACTATCCTTAATAGCAGGGTGAAATTTTTAAGTGTAGGCCTACTGGCAATTTATTGAAAATAGGTCTAATTTCATGAAAAAACATAGCAAAAAGCAAAATGCCCCCAAACACTCCAGGAATGCTTGACCACACCTCCCCTGAGGCATAAGGAAAAACTCTGATGCATAAATGACCTCATGCTTTCCTGTGCCCTAAATCACTTCCAGTGTCTATTTTTTTTACTTTTATCACCTTCCAAAACTTTTTGTTAATATGCTTTATATAATATTGACACTATAACAAAAAACAAAAGAGGTATAAATTTCCTTATTTTTTTATTCCTGTAAACAGACAAGGAGATAGCTGATAAAATTTAGAGTCCTTTAATGTTTATCTAGCATACATTTTTCAGGTGCATTAATTTTATATTAAATTTTTGTATTGTTGGATATATTCACTATCTAGATTGTAGTCATGATTTCATGGTATATACACATATCAAAATACCAAAAGGTATGCTTTAAACATGTACAGTTTATTTTATACTAATTATACCTTGTTGTTGTTGTTGTTAGGTGCCGTCGAGTCGGAATCTGACTCATAGTGACCCCCGTAGGGTTTTCCATGGCTGTTTCGGGATTGCCTTGGGAGTGGATTGCCAGGCCCTTCTCCCATTTTTGCGGTGCTGGGAATTGAACTCGGGACCTCAGAGACTGCAGCGCAGCACTCTGCCAACTGAGCTAAATCCCAGCCAATTATACCTTAGTGAAGACATTTAAAAAAATTTTGAAGTTCCCACACACCTCCCTTCTAAATTTACACCGTTCAATGAACTGCAGCTATTTGAGTTAAGATGAAATAAAAGTAGAAAATCAGTTCATTGGTTGTATTGGACAAATTCCAAATGCTCAGTAGCTACATATGTCAAGTGGCTACCATATTAGCGTAGACACAGAGCATTCCTATCATTGCATGTCAAATTCATGAACACTAATGTTGTAAATAATTTTTTCCTTTACCCCTCGTTTCCATTTCCATGCCCCACCTTACTTATGCGTTTGTCAAAGCAGAGATATCCTGCTTTCAGTCTCCATATTGGAGTGACCTTCCTAAACTGCAAATTTGCCCAAGTCACTCTCCTGTTCAAAAACCCCTCAAGTTTCCCCACCAGAGGAAATCCAAACTCTTGCAAGTGAAAGCTAAGGGAAGAATTTCTCAATCCCAATCTCCTGCCCTGTCGCTTCCTTCTCTTTCCATCTTCTCCTCTCTAGCAACATTGGTTGATTCACCCCATTCTCCTATAAAGCTCTCCCTTTGCATCTCTACTTGATACATTTGTGCTTGTACCTTTAATCTTAAAATGAGCTTATTTATGAAGTCTTCCAGCTGCATCTGGACATTTAAGTGGATACTGACTTTTGCTCTGTGGCATTTGTACATGAGCCTATTTGTTTCAAGGATTTATTGAAATTTTCTTTCCAGGTTAATATATAGCTGTTTTAATGAGTGTCTTAAGCTGTTTTAATGAGTGTCTTATGTAGACCTAAAAAGAAGTTACAATATCTGTTTATGGAGTAGAAAGTTTGATATGTATATGTATTTACCATCAGCCTTATTGATGGTATTTTGATATATGAACTATATTTTCTTTGCATACACCTGTTCTAGAATACAATATGTATTTTATCAAATATAGTGTGATATTTTTAATAAAAGTTGTTTTTAGGGGATAATTTTGTTTGTCATAATAAATTTTATATGTGAATCTCCTTTATTGGAGATAGACAATTTAGTATACTTTTGTTGTTGTTGTTGTTGTTAGGTGCCATCGAGTTGGTGTCCGACTCATAGTGACCCTCATAGGGTTTTCAATGGCTGACTGTTTGGGGATTGCCTTGGGAGTGGATTGCCAGGCCCTTCTCCCATTTTTGCGGTGCTGGGAATTGAACTCGGGACCTCAGAGACTGCAGCGCAGTGCTCTACCCACTGAGCTAAATCCCAGCCCATTCTATATTACTAGACACATAATATAGTAGCAGGATTTTAGTCTCACCCATTCTCACTTGAGCACCTCACCAGTTTTTTAATTCAAGGATTCAAATCAAGTAATTATGTGATTTATTTCCCCCCTCTCTGCACACATATAGAGTTTATTTATTTTGCATATCAATGTATAGAATATACTGTTTTGCTTGTTGAACATAGGGTCTCTATGAGTGGGACACACTGACTCAACAGCATCTAGTAATAACAACAGTGTACAGAATATACACACAAATATACACATATGAAACTATATATCCCCAGTGCTGACATACCCTCCTTCCACCAGCCTTCCTTCCTACTTGATCCCCCATAGCACTGGTAAGCGAGGCCTCAGACCATCCAGATCCTGAGGCAGAAATTTCAAAGTGTCCTCTTATGTCATCTGATAAACCCAGGAAGAAAGACCCACAGATAAAGAAATCAGAGGGCATCAAACTGTCCCGATAAATCCTCTACTGTGAAGTGTTCGATTGACAATTCCTCCTACCTGCTTAGAGATATAAAGCAGTTTTATAGTCTTACTCATGTAAAAATACATGAACAGCCAGCCCCAAACTCTCCCACTTCTGAGGAAATCTCTAAAATGTTGTTGGGTGCCCTCGAATTGGATCCAACTCATAGAGACCCTAAGTACAACAAAATGAAACACTACCCAACAGTGTGCCAGGCACATGATGTTTTTATATTTGAGCCCATTTTTGCAGCCACTATGTTTCTCCTTATTTTACATCATGGCACATCAGCAAAAGGAGATTCCATGGGCTTTACTCCATTCTCATCATCAAAGTTAACTCTACTTTGAGGGGGCAACTCTTCCCCAGTCGTTTCTTGAATGCCTTCCATCATGAGGGGTTCATTTTCTGGCACTGTATCTGACAGTGTTTCACCGCTATTCATAGGGTTTTCAATGGCTAATTGTTTCAGGAGTGGCTGTGGGTCCTTCTCCCTAGTATGGAAGCTCTGCTGAAACCTGTCCATCCAGGGTGACTCTATTGGTATCTGAAATACAAGTGATACAGTTTTCAGTATTACAGCAACACACAAGACTCCACAGCATGCCAAGCTGACGGACACATGGGGATCTCTAAGATCAGACACACTAAGCAAGCAGCAAAAGCAATTTGCAGTAAACAGGACCTATATAGAAAGAAAGAATATATTAACTACCTTATCAATATCCCTTAGAAATAAGAAAACAGATGATATTCAGAAAGGAAGGATGAGATGGTATAAAATAAGAATGTTCAGGAAATGTAAGAGCTTTTGGAAATTAAAAAGAGCTCAACTGACAAGAACATAAAATGAGGCTATTTCCAAGAAAGTGGAGCAAAAACTGTAAAGAGATAAAAAGATTAGAGGAGAGATTGCTACTCTTTTCCTAATCAAGCAAATTTCACAATTATTCATATGTGAAATAATTAAAAATAAAATATTTATTTGAAGAGAAGGTAAATTTTCATGATTTGGTCAGGGTTAGTCCTTTCAAGCAACAAAGAGTTGAGGACATCGAGGTGTGAGAGTGTCTGAAAGATAAGCTTAGCCAGGCACCATGGCGCACACCTGTAATCTCAGGGACTCAGGAGGCTGAGGCAGGAGGATTGTGCATTCTAGGCCAGAGGCAGGCTGGACAACTTAGTGAGACCCTGTCTCTAGTTAAAAAATAAAAAAAGGTTGGGCAATGTAGCTCAGTGGGATAGCACTTTCCTAGCATGTGTGAAGCCTTAGGTTCAACTTCTAGTACAAACAAACAAACTTGACTTATGGGTAGTTAGCCTGAATACTAACTAAAAGATAAGGGTAATAGGACTAAAAATGATCAATGGTTCACTGCTCCTGCAAGCTGTCTAAGATCATGGGACACGGGTGAGCTACTTCATGACCCTCTCCACAATTATCTTATCAAGTGCTTATTCCAATTTCCCCTTTTGATGTGACTCCCCTACCCATTAGAGCAAAAGGTTAAAACCTAGGCTCATTTTAATTTGTGTCGTCCCAGACTCTGGATTTCAAAATCTTACATACTTTCCCACTGTCTCTGAACTTTAAGGATGGTGAAGACAGTACAGGAATTGCTGCTTCTTAAAGATTGCTGGGTTTTTTTAATTTTATAAACGTTACATGCCCTGTTTATCTTCTTGACCTCCTTACTCAGTGTCCTAAAATTCTTCATCTCAGAACACCTACAATGGATATTATTTATAAGACTGATCTTTTCTGGAATTATATGCTTTTAATCATTTCTTTGAGTTTTGTTTCTTCAGTTGGGTTATGAGATCCTGAAAAGCAACATATAACACACATTTCTAATTTGCCCTTCCTGCCACATTGCACTGAGAAAAAATTATGGGCCACATCTCTTGCTTTCTTACCATGAGCAGGGCTAAGCACTCCATAACTGTCTCATTGACTGCAACAATAGCTTTATGCCACAAAAACATATTAAGTATTACCTCCGCTATCCAGATAAGGAAACCGAGGCTTAGCAGAGTTGAGAATGACATTCTCTAGCCTGTGAATGGCAGAGATGGGAATCCAAGCTGTGCCTGTTGGATTCCACAGCTTAAGTACTACGCTTTCTGAACTGACTATTTGTTTTCTTTTTGGTTAAGACAGAATAGTTTGCTTTCAACTTTAGGAAGCTAAACATAAGTGTTTGTCCCAAAAGACAATGAATGACGGTATTCTGTCACTTTTGCTTTTCTTATCTCTCTGCTCTCAATTATGATTGCCCCTTTTCACTAACTCAAGAAGCAATGTCTGAGATAGTGTCAGATGATAGAATGCTGGAGGATCTTGGGGAGACCTAGACTCTCATGGGCTCTGCCCATCATCAATATGCTAATCACTTAATCCCTAAACAATTTAGCAGTCATATGCCCAGTATCACAAATGATTTCCATTTCTAACCCCATATGGTGGCCAGCATAAATGAATACTGTTCAAGGTTAGCAGGGGCCCTGGCAGAATCCCAGGACCACTCTGTCCCCACTCCTACACCCTTGTCTCGGGTCCTATTGCCTGTCATGTCTGTAGAGGAAAGGTTCTTAGTAGTGGGGAAGGCCCACCACTCACAGTGCACGCCATGAAACCCACTGCCTCAGAGCAGGCGAAAGGAAAACAGTTGGGGAAAGGGGCCTTGTGGACGAGACTAAAGAGCAGGGGCTGAAAGCCCATAAGTGGGCAAAAGTAATCAGTTAAGAAATTAGCCTGCTAGAAACTCTAAGAGAGGAAGGAAGAGGATGAAGAAAGATCTTACTCAGAGAAGGGAATTGTGTACAGCCACCATTAGTCTAGGATCTATCCCAAAGACATTCCAAGTTATTTTTCTTGTCATCATTGTTGTTAGGTGCCGTCAAGTCAGGTCTGACTCACAGCGACCCTATGTATGACAGAATGATCACAACCCAACACTGTGCCATGCCCAACACTATGTCAGTACTTCTCTGCTATTCATAGGATTTTTGATGGCTAATTGTTTCAGGATTGTTTCAGGAGTGGGCTGCCAGGTCTTCCTCCCATTTTTGCAGTGCTGGGGATCGAACCTAGGGCCTCAGAGTGTGCAGAGTGGCACTTTACCAACTGAGCTAAACCCCAGCCCCCATTTTTCTTGTGCTGTCTTTCAGAAAACAATACTTGATACATGCAAAATATGTATGTTTGTATCAGGTAATTTTTAAGTCATTAGAATTTTGTGGTGAAATAGAGTGTGAAAAAGAACACAGAAGTTAAATCAGGTTCCGTGCCTGGGTGGTCAGGCCAGAAAGGAGAGGTCTTTAGCGGGAGGATGGGATTGGCAGTGTCCCTTCCTTAC
Source organism: Pedetes capensis (assembly GCA_007922755.1). Lineage (NCBI taxonomy): Eukaryota > Metazoa > Chordata > Mammalia > Rodentia > Pedetidae > Pedetes > Pedetes capensis. Next base: position 115,323 of record VMDO01003682.1, on the reverse strand, counting down.
TATTTGAGAGAGTATATTGGAAGTAAAACAAGCAAAGAAAAACCACACAGTAACTTTTAGGGACACAAACAGCTTTTCTCGATTTCTAGAGCTTACATCAGCATCCCCTGCACTGCTAAATTGGAGGGATGGTTCAATCTCGGGTTCTCTTGCAGAGACACACTCCTTTTTCCTGTTGTTGGTGGTTGTTAGGTCCCATCGAGTTGTGTCTGACTCACAGTGACCTTCATAGGGTTTTCGATGGCTGATTGTTTTCAGATTGTCTCCTGATTAAAGTCTCAGTTAATGTTAAAGTAATAGAGCACCATGGTCTTCAAATAACTTTTTTTAATAAGATGTTTTAGAAAGAAGTTAACTTATGGAATGCCATTTGCAAAGATTAAGTAACTCTGGACCTGTAAAGAGTACTGGTCAAGAGAAATCTGCCTGAAAGGAGTTTGGTGCCAATACCAATTGGATAGCTTTCACACAGGTGTGTCCCACTCTTATTTGTTGAATTTCTCCCCTTGTTTCCAGGACTTTTTGTCCTGGCCCAGATAACAAGCATGGAGGGACACAGGATCCTGGGAACAAAGATAAATTCTTGTCCTCCAAATGCCAAAATCCTTAGCCCACGTGTGATGTATGAATGATTTGGGGACGATGTACCTGGACTTCCCTAGTTCCTGTCACAACCAGATGAACAGCCTCTGAGCTGGAAGAAGCTATCTGGATGGCTAAGGTATATGCCAGAGTAGGGGATCTTGCAGCTTGCTCTGGATTGACACAAGTCCTTAAAGAGATAGAGGAGGAAGAAGAGCAAAGCACCCAGATTTGGAGTGCTCAGGTCAAGGCACTCCATAATTTTCTGATCTAGAATTCTCTCCTGTAGGAAAATGACTGATAATATAGTATATTCAAATATAAACATACCATTTGTTATCTTTTTGATGTTGTTGTTGGGTGCTGTCAAGTCAGTATCTGACACACAGTGACCCTACATGCAACAGGCAAAACACTATTGTTGTGCTTCTCTGCTATTCACAGGGTTTTCAATGGCTGATTATATTGGGGGAGTGGGTTGCCAGGTCCTTCTCCCAAGCCTACAAGTGCCTGGTGTTCCCAGGAAGTCCCCCATCCAAGTACTAACCAGGTCTGACCTTGCTTAGCTTCTGAGATGTAACGAGATCAGACACCACAGTGGTATGGTTACAGGCATCTTTTTGATGAGCATTGTGGATATAAGTAAGAATGGGTAAGGATTTTGTGTACGTAGGGCAGAAACCATACAAACAGTACATTTGTATGTGAAGTTGCATGTTTTATGAATTCTGACTATCCTTAATGCTGTCTCCCCTTAGCCATGATTTTGATTTCCATGGTTGCAACAAAGTGCATCCAACCACCGTCCAGCAATATCAATATTTGTCTTTACTCTTGCTAGAGACTTCACTCACGTAACTTTTGTTTCATTGTATTGTTATAATTGTTCTGTTTTATTACTGGTTATTGTTGCTAATCTCTTACTGTGACTGATTTATAAATTAACCTTTATGAAAGGTATGTATGTATATGAAACATAATAATATATGTAGAGGGCTTGGTATCAAGAGTTTCAGGCATCCGATGGAGCTCTCAGAATGTTTCTGCCCAATGGATAAGAGGGACTATTCTAATAATAACAGTAATTTGACTAACTGTGCTAGAGAATAAATAAATTATCTTTCTATTCTCTGTACTGAAAATCATAATACAAAAAATTTAAAAATGAGCCAAAAAATAAAAGACAATGAAAAACTAGCATAGGGGTATGGCATGCAACTAATGTATAAGAATATTTGTTACTTTCCTGGATTTTATTCTTGTGGTCATTATCAGCTTATCAAATTAATGATTTGGGCTGAACAAATGTTCTCCTTGGTACCACCAGTGTTTGTTTGCAATTTTGTATTACATTCTTTTTCTTAAAGAGAGCTTCCAAAGTAGTTTAATCAGCTGTCCCACAACACTGTATCTGGTCCTGGATCAGTAATAGGAAAAAAAGACAAGCAATCTCTGCACATTGAATTAACATCTGAACAATATATTTATGAACATCCCAATAAAAACATTGTTAATTTGTTGATAGTAGAAATAGTGTTTCAGTGTTTTCTGATAGTATTAAATGCAATTTCACTCAGTGAAATCAGCCATTCTTTACATGTAGACATTGTGTTAAGGGGGAAAAGACATGGCCCAGAGACAAACAGGGAAACATTCGAATCCTGGTGGTGCCAGGGACCAGTAACAGGACCTTGGGAATGTGACTGGTCTTCCTTGAGCCTTGGTTTCCTCAGTACTGGGATGTTATGTAATACGTCCACCTTCACGGCTCAATCCTCCACCCGGATCAGGCCTCTCTGTTCCGGGAGGCCCACTGGCTCAGGCACATCTGCCAGGCACAAAACATGTTCACGAATGCATGCTTACTTTTGCCAAATGCTTTCTCTGTATGTTTTTGAATGATCATATGGCTTTTTTCTCTTATATTCAGATAATACGGTGAATTGACTGACTCATACTGTAAACTCCATTTTGTGTGATATTGTCCTTTTTCTAGATTACTGGATCAAACTTGGTAAGGTTTCCTTGAGAACTTTTGTGTTTATATCTTGAGGGATACTGGTCTGTAGGTTTCTAAATCATGTGTCATGTTTGGTTTTGATGTTAGCAGCAATGTCCCTACAGTATATAGCTCTCCAGGAAAATATTTTTGCCAGACGTTGATCTATATAAATATTTTGATTAAAAACATGTTACAAAATTCATGCACGTTAGGCATAGTGAAGATTTAGAAACTAGGTAGAGAAAGGTAGTTACATATTTGTTTGTTGTCTAATCATTGTACCCAAAGTTTCTTTGTAGCATTCATCTCTTCCTCATTAGGTCCAAGAATCTTCCCTTCCATGTCTTTATCATCAAAGGTACTGCTTCCGGCTTATTTCCCTATCACATGGAGAAAATGTAGTAATACTGCTATTACACATAATGCCAGAACTCATTTGCATCAAACAACATAAATCTCTTTACCTCTGTAATTCCATAATGCCATTTGTTTATTGTTGGTCACATCATTATTCATGATGCCACATCATCCATCTGCTATCCAGGAAGTGGCTTCCAATGAGATTCCTGCTAGGTGTGGTTGATGATGGCCACATACTCAGGTCTACCCTAGAACCTGTAGGAAAATGTGAATGATACTTTGTTTTCTAGTCATGTTTTTTATGTTTAGAATTCTATGGCATCAGTGGAACTCTTTAGACTGTAATCAGTACATTTCTAGAGCATGATCTTATTCAGTGTTGGCCACACTACTGCCTTCCATACAGGACCACTAACTTCAGTGTTGGCCTTCAACACACAGCCACTGACAGGCAGGAAAGGTGAGGGGTCTGTGAGTAGAGAAAGAAAGGCAGTTCTGTTTGTGCAAGGAGAGTCCATTCCTCATCTGGCATGACTTAACGCCATCCTGGGAGAGCAGAACCACACCAAGCAGAGGCAAGAGAGAACATTGACAATCTTAAAAGCCAGGTACAACCACTTGTAGGGACTGCCTGACATGTCATACAGAGCTAGTAGGAGTTGGGACCAACCTGGGTGTCAGAGGTTGGGGATCTGTAGTGTCAAGTATTCTTGCTACTCTGGGCAAAAGACACTTGCTGCATTAGGTGCTGTGATGGTGGGCAGCAGGGCAGTCAGAACGTAGGTGGTGAGAGTCAAGGGATGGGTCCAAACATGTGGCTCAAACGCACTTGTGGCAGCCCAGGGCCCTGAACTTGCTTGATGTCTGACAACATCAGCCTTTCAGCACCATTCTGGAGGCCCACTCCTGTGTGATCCTAGAGGAGCAATGCTGGGCTTCCTGGAGGGAGCAATCTGCTTTCCAGGCCTCCCCGCTGTAATTGGTAACTTCTGATGACCTCCTGGGATAAGCCCAGTGGATGTGATCCCTTGGGCTCCTGGGGCATGTGGTCAACCCCACGTGCAGAGTATAGGATCAGAGAAAGGAGAATCTGGGACTGCGGCTCATGAGTTCCAGTCCAAGCTCACTACACTCCACCCAAATGATAAAATCTCCCCTCTCTTCTATAGTCTGTGTTTGTGTGGGATTGGTATTATTTCTTCTTTAAATATTTGATAGAAGTCCACAGTGGGGCTATGTGGGCCCAGAATTATCTCTGTGGAAATTAAATCAGTAATTAAATTTCTCTCTCTTCTTGAGTCCATTTTGGTAATTTTTACTTTTTAAGGAATTTGTTTATTTTATCAAAATTGAAATTACTGGTGTAAAATTTTTCATAATATCCTTATTACATTTTTTTTTGTGGTATTGAGGGATTGAACCCAGGGCCTTGCATATACTTTTCAAGTACTCTACCACTGAGCTGCACCCCTAGCCCAGTTTTTACTTTTTATTTTGAGACAGAGCCTCGCTCAGTAATGCAGGCTGCCTCTGACTTTGAACTTGTGATCCTCCTGCCTCCATCTCCTGAATTGCTTGGATTACTCGTGTGTACCATTACACCTGGCTCTATATTTTTAATATCTGAAGGATTCCCTGTGAAGTGTAGATTTCCTCCTTTTAATTCCATTATTAGTAAATATTTGTCTTCCTTTTTTTCTTGATCAGTTAAGCTAGAAGTTTTTCAATTTTATTGATATTTTCAAAGAATCAGCTTTTGGTTTCATTGATTTTCTCTATCTGACCATTTTCTGTTTCATTCATATTCAATCTTATTATTTCCTTCCTTCTTTGACTTCAAGTTTATTGTGATTTCTTTTTGTACCTTCTTAAGGTGGAAGATTAAAGCACTGATTTTAGTTCTTTTCCAAAACAATCATCTATATCTATATATTCTCCTCTAAGCACTGTTTTAGCTGTACCACACTAATTTTGATATATTGACTTTTCAATTTCACTTAGTTTAATTCTGTAATAATTAAATAATATGCTTAGTATTATTTCAATACTTTGAAATATTTTTAAGCTTATTTTGTTGCCCAGTGGTCTATCTTTGTATGCCTCCCAGGTATTGAAAGGAATGTGTAGTCTATGCTGTCAGGTACAGGGTTCTATAATGTCATGTAGGTCAATTTGATTGATAGTGTTATTTAAGTTTTTTATATCCTTATTGACTTCATGTCTAATTGGTCTAGCAATTACCAGGATACATTCAAATATGCAATTATAATTATAGATTTGGCTACTTATTTTTTGTCTTGAAAGTGATAATAGTAGGGTACGTGCACATTTAACATTGTTATATCTTCTTAAGGAATTAATTCTTTTGTAATTATAATATGTTCATCTTTATTCCTGATAAAATTCTTTGTTGTGAAGTTTGTCTGTTATTAAGATATCTATTCCAGCTTTCTTTTGACTAGTGGGGCATTATATGTATTTTTAACCCTTTTAATTCATGTCTTTATTTTAAAAATACATTTTTCATAGGTAGAATATGGCTTGGTCTTGCCTTTTTACTCAGAAAGTTTCTGCCACTTATGGAAGAACTTAGATTATTTACGTATGTTGTAATTATTGAATGATTGGGCTAAATCTAAAATTTTAATTTAATTTCTGTTTGACGCATCTGTTTTATGTTTCTTCCTCCTTTTTTCTTGCTTTCCATTAGATTATTTTTTATTAACTTTATGAGAAATAACTCATGTACAATAAAGTATATCCTCTTAATGTGTGCAATTTAATGAATTTTGACAGTTGTATACTCATGTTGAATTACCACCACAATCAAGATACAGAATACCTCAATAATTGGGCATTTTTAGCATTCCACTTTGTCTCCACTATTGTTTTACCTCTCTTCTTTAGTAGTTGCCCTAGGGCTTGTAAATTACATCTTTATTCTATAACCAATTTATGAATTAAGGAAGAACCCTACAGTTGTATACTTTCATTTTCTCCATCTCATTCTTTGTTCGAGTTTTAATGTATTTTGTTACCACATGTAGCAAACGTCATAATACTTTGTTTTTTTCTAAACACTCGTTATCTTTTAAAGACACTATGAGAAAATAACTTGTTTTGCTCATATATTTGCCATATTTAGTGTTCTTCATCTTATATGGAGAGATCTAAGTTTCCATCTGGTATCATTTAACTTCTGCTTATAATGCAGGTTTACTGATTATATATTCTCCCAACATTTTTTGTCTGAAAAAGTCGTTTCGCCTTAATTTTTGAAATATATTTCTCAGAGTATGTAACTCTAGTTTGACAGTTATTTTCTTTCAATACTTTCAAGATATCATTCCATTGTTTTTGGGCTCGCATAACTTCTAACAAGAAATCTATAGTAAGTCTTATCTTTGCTTCTATTTTTATGTACTCTCCTCAACCCCTGGATGCTTTTAAGATTTTTCTCTTTATTACTTGTTCTCTGCAATATAGATATAATTTCTCTTGATGTGATTATCTTTTTTTTTTTCCTGAATGAAATTGGCTGAACTTCTTTAGTTTGTGCATTTATTGTTTTTGACCAATTTGGAAATTTTTCTGCTATTATTTATTCAATTTTTCTGCCTTCTCCATTTCTCTCCTCTTTTCTTGAGTCCTTAATTATATATGTTGACCCACAGACCATTAAGTTTGTGTTCATTTTTTCTCAATTTTTTCCCTCTGTGCTTCAGTTTAGATAGTTCCTATTATAGTGTCTTCACATTCACTGAATTTTTCCCCTTTGTAGTTTCTAATCCTCTATGGATTCCATCCAATGTATTTTTCATATTTAAAAGTTTTATTTGCATTTATCATATCTTCCATTTGTCTCTGAGTCATGTTAATTTTTCCCTCTACCTTCCTGAAATATTAAATAATATGTAATTGTTATTTTAAAGTCCTTGTCTGCTAATTTCATCTCCGTATCAATTTTGTGGGTCTTTCTATTTGAGTGATTTCCCTCTTGTTTTGGGTCAAGTTCTCCTGAATTTAGGCACATGTAGAAATCTTGATTAAATGCCAGGTGTGGCAAATTTCATGATTTGAGTACAAATGTGTTTTGTTTTATGTTTTATGTTTTTTTCTTTTTTCTTTTCTTTTTTTCTTTTTTCTTTCTTCATTTTTTTGAGCAGAGATCTTCCTTAAAGAATGGTGTACTAGCTGGGAGCGGTGGTGCACGCCTGTAATCCCAGCGGCTAGGGAGGCGGAGGCGGGAGGATCGCAAGTTCGAGACCATAGGCAGTCTGCGTAATTTAGCGAGACCCTGTCTCAAAAGTAAAAAAAATGGGCTGGGGGCGCAGCTCAGTGGTGCAGCACTTACAAAACGTGTAGGCACAAGGCCCTGGGTTCAATCCCAGTACCACAAAAAAAAACAAACAAAAAAAAAAAGAATGGTGTACTATAAAGTTATTGAGGATCAGTTTTATAATTTTGAGGCTTCTTTTAAAGCTTTTAAAAGGTGAGTCTAGCATAATCTTTACTCAAGTACTCAAGAACTGTGACTAACACTTGACCCCTCTGAGCTTTTTACTGAATGTCCTGTGTGTTCACTAAGACCTCTTCACTTGAGCTAATGGAAACGTGAATGGTTCCTGATCTGATGTGAGCTCTTGCATTTATTCACCTTATAGTGCCTCAGCAATTGTACTTTCCCCAACATTGTACAGTTTCATCCTCTTGCTGTGAAGACTGATACTTAGTCAAGAGCTAGAGGGGCCTCCATGTGGCTTTTTGGGGCTCTTTCTCATCACAATTTTCTCACGTACAGGATTTTGCTCCACAACTTCTACTTATATCAAGTACCCCTGAACTCTGGTCTCCTTAAATCAGTGAGACCACCAGGCATTGCCTGGGATTCCCCTCCAGGACTATGAGCTGGAAATTGCCTCTCAACAGAAGTTCAAGGCTTACACAGTTTATTTCCCTTTCTTTAGGGATCATAGTCCTAAGCAGTTTTGTTGACCAAAGTCTGAAAATTATTGTTTTTATTGTATTTTACCATTTTTTTCTAGTTATTTATAGGTGCGTGTCATGTGTATGTGTAAATATGTGTGTGTTGATTCCAGACCCTATTACTTCTTCATAGCAGGAAGCAGAAATTCCCTACACAACATATTTTGAACTTTGTCTCAATAGTCTACTCTGAGTGAGAACAAATGTTGCAGATTGCTAGACTTTCTCACAAATGGTAAAGTCTGTTTATTCTTAGACTTCCTCCCCTCATCTCTACTACCTCTAGCTCTGAGAAAACTTTTTATCCCAGAATTTCATTTGTAGTCTTAAAATTAATGTTGTTAGGTGCTGTCAGATTGGGTTCAACTTATAGCAGCCCTATGTAGAACAGACAAAACACTACCTGACACTGTGCCATGCCTGACACTATGTCAGTGCTTCTCTGCTATTCATAGGATTTTTGATGGCTGATTTTTTGGGGGAGTGGACTGTGAAGTCCTTCTCCCAGTCCTACAACACCCAGTATTCCTAGGTGGTCTCCCGTCTAAGTACTATCCAGGCCCAACCCTGCTTAGCTTCCAAGATCTGACAAGATTGGACACCGGGGTGGTACAGATGGCAAATCATAGTGTAGTTAGTGCCAAAATCTACTGTCAAGTTGAGCCAGTTTAATGCAACACTTACTTCTTGTAGGCACAAGAAATGGATCTTGGGATTTATTTTTGAAAAACCATTTTGTAATATAAAAATTCTAAAACTAACGATGACCATACTGTTACCAGGGAGATGAGTCTGGGAGGCTGGCAGCACCAAAACCTCAGTCCATTTGTGTTTGTGCACAAAAGATTTTATACCTGATACAGAAGTGAAAGAACAGAACGTAGACAAAGTTTATTAAAAGAGTATACTTCAAGAAGTAAAGGCAGGCAATAGAGAAGAGCTACTGCTCCAACATACGGCTAAGATCAAATGTGATTTTTATAGTGAAGTTAGAGCCTTCAGCGGGAGGAAAGAAACATTTCAAACCTGGGGTCTATGCCCAGAATGGGTTAATGGATTCCCCAGTACCTTTAAAGGAATGGGCTCAAAAACGGACATTTCAAAAGGTTAAGAATCCAGACAGCTGTCAATCTTGACAAGGGAGCAGAATCCACTGAACAATGTCCTTCTCAATTGCTGGGGACGGTACCTGTCTCACAGTCTTTATCATCCTTCCTGGCTGAATGTAGAAGTTATTTCTAATCCCCTTCCTCCTCCTTTGGCCTGGTAAAAGTTAAGCTAACCTGCCTGACAATAGTAGGAAATTAATGTGAGAAAAGGTGATGAGGGACACTGGTGTTTCCATGTAGCTACCAACTGGAGCCCATCATTCAAGATAAAACCTGCCAAGTGCCTCACCTTTTAAGTTCAGAACAATGCCTTCCCGATGCCAGTTGTGCACTTTGGATTTACTGACTGAAGGGATCCAGCAGAACCAGTTTCTTAAATCCCAGTCCTATGGTATTTATGAAATAAATCACACAGAAGGGGCAACCATACCGGGACCTTGAAGAAAGCAGGGTTCCTTAACAATGCCTTTTCCCTTTCCTTTGGTGGAGAGCCTGGGAGGCAGGAAGCACGGAAGTTTCAATTTGTTCCACCCTGTTTTCTTGGAATCTGTGTTTCCCAATTTCCCTGCACTCCCAGGAGGAGCTGTGAGAGTGGGGTGCGGTTGTGTGACATGAAGCTGACAGAGCAGTTAGTGCTGCTGTTGAGGGAGAGAGCGGGCCCCAGGCCATCCTCTGTTCCCATTGTTGGCTTGGCAAGCAGCAATGAGTCCATGTCATGGAAGGTTGCCGGGGTTTGCCCGAAGCAGAGACTTCTGGGTGGACCGCTTATTGTCATGGTAACAGGGGAGCCAGGACTGTGCAAGTGTGTGCCTTGTGGAACTAACAATCTCATCCCCTCTCAAAAGCCATTGCCACTCTCAGTCCTCACTGAGGCGGAGAAGGGACTCATCACCTCCGATGTTACTTGCTTGGAAAGTCTAGGTTGTCCCCCAACTCTTTCCCAGGCACAAGGAAGGGAGAGGACCAACAAGAAGTTTTTGATTTACATTTCAAAAGGCACAGGGTTAAATATTAAACCTGAGTGGGATGAAGAAATATTTCTGGCCTTGTCAGGACACAGAGTTGTGGACCCAGAATATTTTGTCATGCTTGAAAATGAATAAACTTCATTCTTGCATATCTCTCTGTTGAGAATATTTGATTAATCAAACAGTATGCCTGTACAAGGGCATAAAACCAAACAGCGTTAAACACATCTTTTATATTGTGGTTGCTTTTACACACTTGCAAAATTCCCTGGAGAGGATTTTACTGCGGTATTGTTTTGACTGAGGCTTTAAAAATATGCATTTTCAATAAAGCTTGACCATAAGATGCTTTCCTCTCTTCCTGGCAAATCTTCTGATAGCACAGGCATTTGTCATTATTCTGAATTTCTTTGAATTGTACTCAAAGGCATCTGTCTCAAAATTTTTCATTGCTTCAATGATGAGTTGTCAGGAAAGCACCCAAATATCTTTGAATGGCAAATACTGTTTCAATGGGAACCTCTTCAATGATCCTGAGCGCTGCCATTTCAATAAATCAGATGACTTTGAATGATTTTGACTGACTTGTCAGCATCAGATTTTCAGTTTGGTTTAGTGATGGACAAAAGTATTGGTCACTCAATTATTAGAGTTTAGGTTACCACTGCATGGTTATTACTATATGGGATATATTTTTTTAGCATAGCCCACATAAATGTAAAAATGCTTAATGATACCCTATGTATTTGTTTCCCATTGTTGCTATTAAAAAATTACCACAAACAGTGACATATAATTCAAATTTATTACTAAATAGCTCTGGAGGTCAGAAATTCTAAAATTAAATCATCAATAATATTCCTTTTGAGCCTGTAAGGGAGAGTCCATTTCCCTGCCTTTTCAGGATTTTAGAGGCTGCCTGCATTCTTTGGCTCACGGACCCGTCCTCACACCACTCTGAGCTCTGCTACCATCCTCACATTCCTTTTTCTCACTCTAATCCTTTTCCCTCCTTTTCATAAGGGCTGCAGTAATTACACTGGCCAATTGAAAAATCAAGGTAACCTTCCTATCTTAAAATCTTCAACTTAACCACATCTAATAGTTCCTTTTGCCATGAAGGGAAACATATTTGCAGGGATTGGCATGTGGACATCCTTGGGGTGGAGCATTAATACCACACCATATTTATTTTAAAAATCAAGAAATAGTATGATTTCATGCATCTTTAAAATGTTAATCTCTAACAGTTGATTTCTGGTAATGACCTCTTGTCTATTGCTGTTATTTCTTTGATACATCTGTTTTCAAACTTTATTGAGACTGCCAACTTCTGGACCATTCTATTGGGTCCCAGGATTTCTTTCTTCCTCCCTCTGGACACCATGAGTCCACCTTCCGACTACTCTCACGCCAATATCTTTGACTCTTCTATTTGTCTTTTTATGGTACCTACTCTTCTAAACCAAGCTTTTAATTTCTTCACCTTGCCTGAGGTCTTTTGGAAGAAAACCCCAAACGGCCCTTTTAATCACAAATCAAATTCAAGACCTTCAACCGCTCCAGGGCCTTCAGCACAGCTCAGAAACCCTTCTATGTTTCTGTAGCCCATGCTGCTGGTTGCAGGGTATCCAATGAACTCCCACCCCATCACCTGTCACTGTCTTGAGATGATTCTTTGAGGAGAAAATGGCAGCAATCTAAGCCATCAAAAAGAAGGCTATGGACCTTATCCTTTGTCCTACAAACTCATTTCCAAGGGCATTTATCCCTGTGAGAGTGGAACAGACGTTCCCTTCTAAGGCTAGCCCAGAATGTTCACCAATGGAGGACATACACATTCTATTCACACTCTCAGCCTTTGCTGAGAGTATATATGTAAGTTCTATTCTTGAAATTGTTGTTGTTGTTAGGTGCTGTCGAGTTGGTATCCGACTCATAGCGACCCTCATAGGGTTTTCAATGGCTGACTGTTTTGGGATTGCCTTAGGAGTGGATTGCCAGGTCCTTCTCCCATTTTTGCGGTGCTGGGAATTGAACTCGGGACCTCAGAGACTGCAGTGCAGCGCTCTACCAATTGAGCCAAATCCCAGCCCCATTGTTCTTGAAATAGCATTCTGTAAAAGTTGCCTCTACTTCTTTGCCATCCACAAAAGCTACAAACTCTTTAATCCTCTGGAATCTAAATTCTATCCCTATAATTTCACTAAAAGAGCCCTTGACACCATACAGAAAGAATGAAAGCTGAGTTTATTAGCAAACTCCACTCAGACTCTTCCTCTTGCCTACTCCTGTTTAAGGAAATGGTGTTATCACTGTTTTGAACACATCCTAGACTTTTCTCTCTATGAACTCACAAAGTGTAGCCATCAGACCTATAGACTCAATCTCCTTATACACATGTTGTTGTTAGGTGCTGTGGAGTCAGATTTGACTCATAACAACACTATATGCAACAGAACAAAACATTAAACAACACTGCGCCATTCACATGATCTTTTTCTGTTTGAGCCCATTGTTGCAGTCACTGTGTTTCTTCTCATTTTGAGTCATGCCACGCCAGCAAATGGAGGTCCCAGGGGCTTTACTCCATTTTTAAGGTCCATCATTAAGGTCAACTGTACTTTGAGGAGGCAGCTCTTCCCCAATTGTCTTTTGAATGCCTTCCAGTCTGGGGAGCTCATTTTTCAACACTATATCTGACAGGGCTTCTCTGCTATTCATAGAGTTTTCAATGGTTAATTATTTCAGAAGTGGGCTGCTGGCTCCTTCTCCCTCGTCAGTCTTGTCTGGAAGCTCAGCTGAAACCTGTCCACCATGGGTGGCCCTGCTGGTATCTGAAATATTGGTGGCATAGCTTTCAGCATCACAGCAACACACAAGCTCCCACAGCATGACAAACTGACAGACATATGTTAGTTTACAATATATACATACTTTCTCCATCTCTATCAGAGGAGAACACAGTCACTTCTCTTTCCTTGTTTCTTTTATTCTTTATTATTTTGTTCTTCTGTATATTTAATCATTTTTAAGTGTGTGTGGTGGCGGCTCAAGGAAAGAATCCAAATCTTTTATCAAATAGATATTCATCTGTTATCACACAATGTATTGAATATTTTATTATAAACTCCTGATTCAAAGGCTGGGATTTAGCTCAGTTGGTAGAGCACCGCTCTGCAGTCTCTGAGGTCCTGGGTTCGACTCCCAGCACCACAAAAACGAGAGGAGGACACAGCAATCCACTCCTGAGGCAATCCTGAAACAATCAGCCATTGAAAACCCTATCAGGGTCATTATGAGTCGGACAAAACTCAACAGCATCTAATAAGAAAAACTGACTCAAAATGCTATCTTCATTATTTAGTACATTTTCACATTTTTATTCTGGGCTTGGTATTTTTATTAATTTTTCTCTATTCTTGAGTCATGCTATTTCAATTATTGCATTTTTATAAATAAATAAATAAATATATATATATATATATATATATATATATATATAAAATGTTTTTTGACAGCACAAATATACTATAAGTACTTGTCCTTTTCAAGAAATTTTTCTTGGTTGTTCTGATCTGCTTATTCTGTTGAGTTAAAAATAAATCATGCTATTTATAAGTTACTGTCATGCATTGCCTAGATTTGGCAAACAAATGACAGATCACGTATATAAAAGTGGTCCCATAAAACTATAACGGATCTGAGCACGGTGGGTCACACCTAGGGAGGACTAGGGAGGTGGAGGCAGGAAGATTTGCAGGTTCTAGGCCACAGGCAGCCTGCATAATTTAGTGAGACCCTGTCTCAATGTGAAAAATAAGAAATGGGCTAGGGGTGCAGCCAAGTGCTAGAACACTTGCAAAGGATGTGTGAGGCCCTGGGTTTAAAGCTCAAGTAACAGAACGAAACCAAACAAGACCCTATGATGGAGCCGAGTGTCATGGCACACACCTGTAATCCTAGCTACTGTGGAGGCTAAGGCAGGAGGATTACATGTAAAAATCTAGAGGCGGCCTCTGCAACTTAGTGAGACCCTGCCTCAAAATAAAAAGAAAAAAATTAAAAAGTGGCTGGAGGTGCAGCTCAGTCGTGGAGTGCTTGCCTAGCACGTGTGAGGCCTTGGGTTAAACATCCCAGTACTGGAAAAAAAATAACTGGAGCAAAATATTCTTATCTAGTGAAATGTGTTTGCAGCTGTAGCACTGTGGCATCTGATTCTGTCAGATCTCAGAAGCTAAGCAGGGTCAGGCCTGGTTAGTACTTGGATGGGAGACCACCTGGGAACACTAGGTGCTGTAGGCTTGGGAGAAGGACCTGGCAATCCACTCCCCAAAAATCAATCCATCATTGAAAACCCTATGAACAGCAGAGAAGGACTGACAAAGTGTTTCACCTATTGTACGTACGGTCGCTATGAGTCAGGGTATACCGACTTGATGGCACCTAATGAAAACAAGTGAAATGTAACCTTAATAATGTTACAGCACATTCCTCACATGTCTGTGTTTTATATCACTTGCTGATCTGTCTTAATATGTATAACCAACACCAGTAATTGTGTTAAGTAATATTTTATAGTTTACATAACATTCTATTTTCTACTTTAAAAATGATCATGGTCAAGGTTTAATAAATTAGCTTTTAAAAAATCATTCTTTTTGGAATTATCAGAAAACACACTTTTTTAAAATAAAAAATTACAAGAAAGAACCAGGTACAGTAAACTCACTTTTAACTGGTAGGTAATAGAAGCAAAATAAGAACAGAGACACGGGTGTTAGGATTTTGAGAGGCATCACGTGGCTATCAGGTTTAGGAGTTCTTGGTCTTTATTAAAGTTAAAGTTTGCATCTAGGAAGAGCTTCACAAGATTAAATAAAGAGATTGAAGTACACTTAGTGTTTGGACTAAATTGATATCATTATTACGCACATGGGTTGTTGGAGGCATCCATGACTTTATTGCAATAGGAATGATCTATTCTGCTTCTCCTCAGACCCCTGACTGTGACCTTGGCTCAGCATTCCATTTATCTTCAGGACTGAACACACAAATGCCTGGCTCCATACCTGCCCTTTTCACTCTAACATACATCTCAACAAGAAACACCATGGAATTTTATTCTTCCTTGATTAAATGAAGTTATAATTGCACAAGTGAAAATTCAATGACCAATTTTAGTTTTAAGACTGGGAAAGGAAGAAAAAAGATGTTATCAATAATGAATTTGGACAGAAGTCTTTAAAACACAATGAGAGTGAGTTATTTTGGAAGCCAGTGTATTCTGTTTTTGTATCTATTTATATATAAAAGATGTCCTCCCCCACGGTCAGGGAGATGGGGCTGATGCCATTGTGTCTTTTGAAGTTTTCTCTCCTGCACTGCCCATGCCTGGGAGTGACAGAAGTCCGTGGTGGCTCCTTCCTGCACTTCCCCTTCTCATTCCAGTTTAGGCTTTTCTTTCTCTTCTTCCATACCTAGAAATACAAGCAAAGTGCTTTATTTGATCATCAGATTAAATTAGTAGGTTTGCCAAAACTGCTCACAAAAGCTCTCATCCCCCTACACTTTTCCCCATCCATCATCCTGTTCCCTCCTCATTTTTTTCTCCTAGCTAAAAAGAAAAGCCACTCACTACTTCTTCCAGAAAGATCCTCAGTGACCTCTCTCCCCACCCTTTCCTTGAATCAGGATGCAACATCTCTGTGACACAGCCAGCTCTTTTGGCTTCTGGGAATGAGGACTGGAAGGCAGGTTGATTCTTGACTAATTGAGGTTGCAAGGAAACCCCAACTAGACTGCTGTTTTGTTTTGTTTTGTTTTGTGCTGGGGATTGGACCCAGGGCCTTGTGTGTGCTAGGAAAGTCCTCTGCCACTGAGCCACACCCTCAGGCGGCTCAGTCTGCTTCTTAACCAGCTTCTTGCAATAGCAGCCATGCAGTCCATGAGGTGAAATAGCTTAACTTATTTTTACTTTAGTCCTATCCCTTCTCATGGCCAAGACTGGAGGTCCAAAAGTCAAGGAATCTTTTTCTTAAAAAATTTTATTTTTATTTTTAAAAATTTCATAAATACCTTATTAGATATAAGAACTGCTTGTTCACATATTTGTATATACTTAAAAAAATTTTTTTGCCATGTTTCGGACTGAACACATGTGCTAGGTAAGTGCTTTACCCCGGAGCTATACCCCCAGCTCATACTGTGAGGTAGTTAGCTTAGCCATTAGCGGGCAATATGGAGAAAAAGCAGATTGAAAATGGCTCCTGCTGTTCAGCTGTGGTAGATGAAGCCATGTGCGTCTCAGAGGACACTGGAAAGACGTTTTCTAATGGGTCCCCTACCCTATCCAAGCTTTGAGCCATGTATAAAACAAAGATTCCAGGTCCATGTCATCTTAGGGGCCCAGAGCTGGGGCCCCGGGGCCAACTGGTGTGCCCTAGTTGGATTAAAACTAGAGACAGCATGCACCCAGGCTCCATCTCTGTTTTTCCACTCCTCTCTCTTCTTTCTCTCTGCTCCCCACCCTCCATTCTTCCCTTCTCTCTCCAGCAACCACACGCACATCTCTCCATTCTCTTGCGCCCTCCACAGTCTGTCTATCCAAGGCACTCTTCCTTCCAAAAGCCTGCTTAACCCTTCTGTTCTCTCTGGCTTCTTTACCTTCCCCTAGGGAATAGAAACATCCTTAGCGAGTCACCCTGGGAACACAGGTTTTTCCAATTTCCTTTCCAGAGCTACCTAAGCGTCTCCAGGTGGCAGTTTTCCCTGTAATTATTCCTTAAAGGGGTAGGACCTTTAATAAACCCTATCTATACTCTCTACTCGGCTGGGATTTAGCTCAGTTGGTAGAGCGCTGCGCTGCAGTCTCTGAGGTCCCGAGTTCAATTCCTAGCACCACAAAAATGGGAGAAGGGCCTGGCAATCCACTCCCAAGGCAATCCCGAAACAATCCAGCCATTGAAAACCCTATGAGGGTTGCTATGGTCGGATACCGACTCGACAGGCACCTAACAACAATACTCTCTACTAGAACTTCTGTGTTGGGTCTAAATTCTTTTATATGCCAAAAACAAGGATCAAGGTTTTGCTGCCAGATTCCTGGACCCATGCTCAAGACCTGCCTAACCATGCTCCCCATGTCTCCCCGATACAAACTTAATTTCTCTCTGTAGGCAACCAATTCCCCTAGATATCTGCTTTTCTTTCCACAGAACTTGTATGTACTGTGCTAGTAAATCTTTGCCCGTTCTTTGTAGTGAATAGTCAGTGATGTTTCATTTTTCTGGAGATGAAACTGCTTGAGTCATTCTCATGAATTATTGTTAAAAGACACAAATGCTCCCTGCTTCTCTTTTCTTTTGGTTCTAGAGAAACATTTTTCTGATCTTACCAAGTCACAGAGCTATTTGTTTTTTCCAACAGCAACAATGGGACAATACGATTCAAAATACTGCTCTTCAGGTTCCTTTCATGAATTGCTAGCCTAAGGGAGGACCTTTAACTCTTTTGTTCCTGATAACATCCATAGTACCTAACACAGTCTCTGTCTTAGAGTAGATGCCCAATTCATCATTGTTGAGTAAATTAGTGAATAATGCACAAGGAGAAGCCCTCAGAAAGTTGGACCCACAGGAAAGCAGCAGAAGAAAATATAGGACCCCACAATATAATAAATCATAACCACAGGGTCATAACTCTAGGGCTTGTATTAGGATGCTCTGAGTGTAGGTTTTGTGTAGTCAGGGGAGGCAACACAATATGGTAAATGCTCTCAGCCAGTGTCCTCAGTCTTTTATGTTTGGCGTTCATGGCTGAGCAACTGGCAGAGATCTACAACACTGTCTTCCAAAGTACATCTCCTAAATCATATTAAGGAAAGCTTCAGATTGTGGAGGGAAGACAACCAGGGTTAGAGTCAAGAAGATACCATGTGCCTTCGTCATTGAGTAACCAAGGCAAAGGCAAGAAACACAACACAGGTTCCAGGCAAACAGCACACAGGATGTGACGAGTGCCCACATCTGTCCCATGGTCTCTCTCCTGGGAGAAGCTATCTGGGGCCAATAAAGGTTTGCTTTTCCTTTTCAAGTCTGTTTCCTCCACAGCTTTCTGCTGATGGGTTGATGTGACAGCAATGGTGGAATCTTCAGCAGCAGAGTGGAGAACTAGAGGCATTCACGGATCAGAGAAGGAAAATGGCTCCCCACCTACTTCAGTGTGGCAGCCGTGAGGTAAAGGGCAAACAGTGGGCAGCTGTAAACAATGCTTGGAAGAACTTGAAGTATAATTTCCACACAAAAAGTGGAAAGAAACTCACCGCAAAGCTGAGGCAGGCTGCACTTGTGGGACATGGAGGACAAGACAGACTGACCCTGAGGGGGGAGGTCCCTCAAACGTCCCCAGACTGGAAGAGAGGCTCCACCAAGGGCCAGTGGTCTGACATGGCCAGCCTGGTGGGCCTGCATGAGAAGCCACAGGGATGGGAGGCTGGAGGAGGATGAGGAGGGCTTAGTTTCTGCAAAACTAAGCCTGATTCTGACTCCTCACCTCTTTCCCTTTTTGCTTTCTCTGTCCTCACTCCAGTCTTTCACTCTTGGGTACTCTCATTTCTGGTCTGATAAAATTTGACTCTGATAAGACCAGTCCCCTTAGTCAGTCAGATGCCCTGGAATTGAGACACATTCTTAGGGTAAGAACAGAAATGCTTTAGCTGTTATGGATTGAATTGTGTCTCCGCCCAACCCTACTCCCCACATTCATGTGTTGTAGTCCTGACCCTTAGTACCTCAGACTGTAAGGGAATGCCAAGGGTGTGCCTAGACAACTATTCCCTAAAGACATGAGGCATCTGACTAATGGATCCAATCAACTACCTCAGCAGAAGTCAGAAATAGGCGGCTGCCCAGCGAAGACTTATGGAGGACCCACTCCTCTGATGGCGTGGACCTCCTTGAGTTGCAGAAGAGCCCAATACCAGTTTTAAGATTTTATACCAGCGGAAACACTGCCAGCCTGGACGGAACAAGGCACAGAGGCAGCCTACAATGTGAGACCGATGACTCCGGAGACATTCAGGCACTGGATCCTCCTTGGTTCCAGAGGGCGAGGCCACTGCCCAGGGCTAAGGGGCAGAACTGCTGTTCCCCTGGCCCTGGAAGGCAGGGCCACACC
Organism: Pedetes capensis; assembly: GCA_007922755.1. Taxonomy (NCBI): domain Eukaryota; kingdom Metazoa; phylum Chordata; class Mammalia; order Rodentia; family Pedetidae; genus Pedetes; species Pedetes capensis. The sequence continues at coordinate 96,139 of VMDO01003682.1, read as the reverse complement.
TGCTCCCTGTGAGCCCTGGAGACACGGCACCCAGCCAAAGAGGATTATTCTCAAGCCTTCAGATCAAAGGGAGTTTTCCCGCTCACTTTCAGACTTGCTTGGGAAATGTGACCTCTTTTCCCCCCGGCCATTTCTCCCTTTTAGGAGAGGGATGTATATCCTGTGCTTGTCCCCTCAAAACTGTTTTAAAAGCAGATAAGTTCTTGTTTGATTTTATAGGTTCACATGCAGCCAGATTTTGAGTCTTACTCATACGTGATTGATACCATATTTCAGATGAGATTTTAGATTTAAGAATTGATACTAGCAAACTTTTGGGACTATTGGCATGGGCTGAATGTGTATTACATGTGCAAACAACATGAATTTTTCAAGGGGAGAAGGGAGTGTATAACAGGCTGAAGTACGTACTCCTCAAACTTGTAGGTTGAATTCCTGTCCCCAGGGTCTCAGAACATGACATTATTTAGATAAGGTCTTTACAAAGTGAACATGAAGTTTTCAGGGTGGACTTCATCAAATAGGACTAACATCCTTACACAAGGGGGAAGCCAGCCTTCCCTCAGCGATCTCATGAGGAACCAGTCCTGCCAGTACCGTGATTTTGGACTTCTAGCCTCTACAGGAGGGCTAGGATTAAGCTCAGTTGGTAGAGCACTGTTCTGCAGTCTCTGAGGTCCAGGGTTTGATTCCCAGCACTGCAAAAATGGGAGAAGGATGTGGCATTCCACTCCCAAGGCAATCCTGAAACAATCAGCCACTGAAAACCCCATGGAAGTGGCTGAGTCAGATACGACTCAATGGCACCTAACAACAGCCTCTATATATGTGAACACTTGGATTTCTGTTGTTTAAATCACTCAGTTTGTGGTACTTTGCTCCTGCAGCCCTAGAAAACTTAAACAGCTTCTATAAAACTAGCTTAAGTTACTGTATATTAAAAAGAGCAAATACTTGACCATTAATTTAGCTTATTCTAATGGCTTTCTAAAAGTTTGTATTTCCTAGTAGATTGGATTGTTTGTTATTTTATGAGCTAGGTCTCTGGTTCTGAGTGAAGTCTCTGAGCTGTCATATGTCTGGGTTTCTGAAACATGGCACTGCTCTGATAGTTAACTAGAAGTTAACACTGGACTGAACCTTAGTTACAGGGTGTTGCCTCTGCCACCATTTTGGTAGGTAACTTAAAATTTCTGGGTCTCAGCTGCCTTTAATAAAAGGAAAGGAATAATCAGTTCAGATGACTCCTAATCTTTTCAGTTATAAGATTCTGCAATACTGTGATTTTATCTCGAAATTGCAGCTAATGTGACAAAACCAAGTCAAAGAAGATGAGCCATTAGAAACTACTATGGGATAAAAGAAGGTAGCTCAACTGCAGTATTCCTTCTTCTTGGGGCTTTTGCAGGAATTAGTGTGTGATAATGATTGTATACTGTACTCCATTGTAGTCAACACTTGTGGGCATGTTCGCGCACACACACACTGCTTCTAATCAGCAGCTTCAAATTCAGCCCAAATAGAACCAGGAAACAAAGGGGATAAAGTGAAGTATCAGGGGGGAAATAGGTGGCATCTGACATGCAACTCTAATCCATTGTCAACAGAAGGGAACGGTGGGCTCCTTATAAAATCTTAAGAGATTTTATAAGGAACTGATGTCTGGCCTTTATATGAAACTTCCCAATTTTAAAATGTTGGCTCAGAAACCCAAATCCCACCATGTGGGCCTAATGAAACGTCTGGGTGGGTTAAGTGTGGGGGAAGGCCACCAGTGTGTGGTCCCTAATGTAAATGGAAGATTCTTATTTGACACAAATATTGGCCTCTATGGAATCAACAAGATGGTATAGAGAAAATTAATCTCTGTACCTAAAGTGAGTTACAGAATGTTGGTTAACCTTCATTCGTGTTACTTAAGAGGACGGCATAGGCTAATTAAATGGAACAAACCACTCTAAAAGCCCTTAGTGTCACTATTCATTTCTAACTCCTCTTGCAAAGCTGCTAAAAAGCAACCTTCTTTTCAATCTGGATTAAACATTTCTCTCTCTTGGTTTTCGGCCATCTTCTCATGGAAGTAGTAGAACAATGTTTGAAAATCAAAGGAAATCAGGGAGACATTGTTGTTGTTGTTGTTAGGTGCCATGGAGTCGGTATCTGACTCATAGCGACCCTCATAGGGTTTTCAATGGCTGACTGTTTCGGGATTGCCTTGGGAGTGGATTGCCACGTCCTTCTCCCACAGGGAGACATAGGCAGTCATAAATATTTCCTATATTAGACACAGTAGCTTAGATTTAAATACAGCCTTTCTCCCAAGAAGCTGAGAAAGCTTGCATTTTATTCTTAAAAGTGTTTTTGCAAGTTAGCTAAATAATTTTATAATCTAAGTAATAGGAAAAAAAATCACTACTCCCATCAAACAGAGGGGACATTATTGGAACATTAATTTCTGATTCTTCAAGCTGCAGCCTGAACTGAATGAAACATTGGATAGCTTTTCTGAAACTACTTAGCAAAACCCAAAGCTGCTAAGAAAAGAAACTCTCAATTTGGGGGGCCATTTAGCATTGGGTAATACCTTGACACATACAATCTTAGAAGACTCATGCACAAAAAAATCTGATTCAATGATGAGGCAATCACTGTGCTTTATTTGTCTGTGAGACTGAGCTCCTGGCAGAGAGTCTGGCACAAAGTAGCCCACTCCATGTGGCTCAGAGTCCACTCGCAGGTGATGTCTAGCATGGTGGGACTGTGTCGGAGGAGATGTCCAGAGCTTTCTAAAATCCCCGCACCTTCCTTCAGATGCATTTTCACGCAGGACTCAAATCACTACGTGTCTGTGCTGTTACTTTTCCACCTTCCTGTGTGTATGTTATCTTATGTAAACTGTGGACAGGTTTTGCACAACTTGGACAAGATCACGTATCTTGCCAAGAGGTAGACTCTGCCATAAACGGAAACAAAAGAGAATCAAATCATAGGTTAAGAGAGCTTTCGCAGCAATAAAGTGTTACCCTTTAAATCCTGTACCTCTTTGCCACCTTCCAACCTAAAAAAGAATGGCTTTGGGGATTCCCTCTGGTCAGAGGCACTCTGTCCTTTTTCTACAATTCTAGCAGCATGGTGGTGACAGTCCTCTGAGGCTACCGTTCCCACACAAAAAATGAAAAGAAAAGTGGAGATCAGTGTAACTTATTAATTTGACTGTATGGTTACATGTAATAACTTATCTATTGAATTTGGTATTCCTTTAGCTAAGGCAGCATTTTGTTAATCAGAGCAAACTTCTCTTATTTTTTTTTCCATTAACTCTACATTTTTTCCTATAAAATTTTATAGACATGCTTCTTTCCTCTTTAGATTTGGATGTTTTATTACCTAATAAGACTGAATGTAGTAAACCCTTCAGGTAAAACTACCAGCAGCTCCTAACTTAATACCATAGTTATAAAAGTGAAATTTCAGAAGAGATCTTGTGTGAAGGATTAAAGAAGAGGCTGCAGTGGAATTTTCCCTCAGCCCCTGCATAAACTCTTGTAGGCAGCACTTCTCTGGTTTTATGCTCCCCGGAACAATACTTACTTCTCTGTGTATCCCAGATATAGCTGTTCAGAACTTCTCCGAGCAGGTACAGGAAGTTCATTAAGACAGTTGTCGACCCAAAGAAGATGATCCTGGCTCCTGAGCCAATGTGTTCCAGGAAGGGGTACACCCACATGCCAGTGACATGATGCACCCAGCACACCCTGCCACAGAATTGGAAAGAAGACAAAGATGGAGTTACTTTTACAGCAGATGTCAAAGCTGCCATATTCCCAAAACATACTCCCTCTTGGTAACCATTCTTCAGCAGCTGCCAGTCACAGGTTTGCTTCTCATACTCAGGAGCTACCAGAGACTTGTTAGTTTTCACATTTTATTCTGAAATAATTTTAGACTCACAAAAGAGGTAAAAAAAAATGTTGGACAGACATTTCCTGTATGCCTCACACTTAGCCTGTTAACTTCTTGTTAACACCTTGTATGACATCTTGTAGAATCCTGGGACAGTTAATACAACCAAGAAATTAATACTGGCATGCCAGGGCCAACTAAACTAGGGACATCACTCGGAAAGCCCTGCTATTTCCATTAGTGTCCTTTCTCTGTTCTGGGATCCACTCTGCATTTAGTGACATGTCTCCTTGGTCTCCATGCTGGCAGTTCCTCTGCCTCTCCTTCTCTTTGATGACACTTACAGGGCTTGTGGTCAGGTATTTGAAACTACTGAGTGATTTGATACTGTTATACAGTCATTTTAATATTTTCTTTACATAATGAAACAATGCAGCATTAGGCAATCATACTGTAATGAAACGTGGGTGAGTAAGGGCCAGGTATCTTGCCACATCACCTTTCAACTACACATGAATATGTACTGCAGGTGCTGGCAGAACCATGCCAAAATCCACCAGATACCAGGCTTCCTACTCCTCTGAACTTCAAATCCTACATTTACTTTGTGTTTTTCTATTCTATGTACTTATAATCATTTTGTTTGTGTTCTGGAAATATTTTTGGCTCAGTGGGAATAGCATTATCATCAATTGCCACTGCTTTCAAAAGTTTATTTAGAATGTTTGCTCATTGTCCTGGTCCTGAAATGACTGACAGTACTATTTTCCATAATATTCTGGTTCATTACTTTATCAAATGTTGCCAGTAGTAGAGAGCAAATGCAATATGTTACAACAGGACTAAAAGTTACTTTTTATACTTATGTGTTGTCAAGTCATGTTCCTTATTTTATAATGGCTTCACTCTAAGCAGTCCCTCATGTGTCTTCAGTTTGCAGTATGGTGGGGGCTGTGTGTTGCTGTGATGCTGAAAGCTATGCTACTGGTATTACAGATACTAGCAGGGTCATCTATGGTGGACAAGTTTCAGTTGAGCTTCCAGACTAACACACATGAAGGAGCAGAACATAGCAATTAGCCAAAACAATTAGCCATTAAAAACCATATAAATATCAGAGAAACACTGTCAGATATAATGCTGGAAAATGAGCCCCCCAGGTTGGAAGGCATTCAAGAAACGACTGGGGAAGAGTTGCATCCTCAAAGTAGAATTGACCTTAATGATGGGAAAGGAATAAAGCCCCAGGGACCTGTACTTGCTGATGTGGCCTGACTCAAAATGAGGAGAAACAACTGTAATCATCCATTGATAATTGGAACATGGAATGTACATAGTAGGAATCTAGGAAAATTAGAAATCATCAGAAGGGAAATGAACTGCATAAGCACTGATATTCTAGGCTTCAGTGAGCTGAAATGGACTGACATGGGCCATTTTGAGTCAGATAATCATATGGTTTACTATGCTGAGAATGACAACTTAAAAAGAAATGGGGTTGCATGCATCATGGAAAAAGAGTTCTCAAGATCTGTCCTGAAGTACAATGCTGTCAGTGATAGAATAATATCCATATACATACAAGGAAGGCCAGGTAATATGACTATTATTCAAATTTATGCAGCCACCCCTAAGACCACAAATGAAGATAGGGAAGATTTTTACCAGCTTCTATAGTCTGAAATAGATCAAACATGCAATCAAGATGTACTGATAATTACTGGTGACTGGAATACAAGTTGGAAACAAAGAAGGCGGCTCAGTAGTCTGAAAATATGACCTTGGTGACAGAAATGATGCTGGAGATGGCATGATAGAATTTAGTCAGACCTATGACCTTTCCATTACAAATGCAATTTTTTACCAATATAAACGGCAACTATACACATTGACATCCCCAGAGGGAACATACAGGAACCAAATTGACTACATTTGTGGAAAGAGATGATGGAAAACCTCACTAGCAAAGTCAGAACAACACCAGGTGCTGATTGTGGATCAGACGATCAACTGTTCATATGCAAGTTAAAACTGAAATGGAAGAAAATTAGAACAAGTGTGTGAGAGCCAAGGTATAAACTTAAGTATATCCCATCTGCATTCAGAAACCACCTCAAGAATAGGTTTGATGCATCTCACAAATAACAGAAGACCCGATGAGTTGTGTCATGACATCAAAGATGTTATTTGACAAGGAGAGAAAAAAGGTTATTAAAAGGACAGGAAAAAAGAAAAGACCAACTTACGTGTCAAATGAGACTCTGAAAATTGCCCTTGAATGTTGAGCAGCTAAAGTAAAAGGAAGACATGATGAAGTTAAGGACTTAAACAGAACATTTCTTGGAGCAGCTTGAGAAGACAAAATCAAATATTATAACTACATGTGCAAAGACCTGGAGATAGAAAACTAAAACACTGTTTTTCTCAAGCTTAAGGAATCAAATAAAAAGTTCAAACCTCAAGTGACAATAGTGAAGGACTACAGGAAAAATATTAAATGACACAGCAAACATAAAAAGACGATGGAAGAAATATACAGAGTCATTTACCAAAAAGAATTGGTGGATGACCAACCATTCCAAGAGGTTGCATATGATTAGGAACCAATTGTACTAAAGGACAAAATGGAAGCTGCCTTGAAGGAATTGGTGAAACACAAGGCTCCAGGAATTGATGGAATACTAATAGAGATGTTTCAACAAACAGATGCAGCTTTGGAGGTGGTAACTTGTTTATGCAAAGAGATTTGGAAAACAGCTACCTGACCAACTGATTGGAAGACAGCCATATTTGTGCCTATTCCCAAGAAAGGGGATCCAACCGAATGTGGAAATTATCAAATAACAACAACAATTAACGTCACAGGCAAGCAAAATTTTGTGAAAGATCATTCAAAAGTGACTGCAACAGCATATAGACAGGGAACTGCCAGAAAAATCAACCTGGATTCAGAAGAAGCCATGGAACCAGAGACATTATTGCTGTCAGATGGATATTAGCCTAAAGCAGAGAATATCAGAAAGATGTCTATCTATGTTTTATTGACTATGCAAAAGCATTTGACTGTGTGGATCATAAGAAATTGTGGATAACATTGTGAAAAATGGGAATACCAGGGCACCTAACTGTACTCATGAGGAATCTGTACATGGACCACAAGGTAGTCATTTGAACAGAACAAGGAAACACTGCCTGGTTTAAAGAATGCTGTGCACCTGGGCTGTACCCTTTCACTGTACCTCTTCAATTTCTATATTGAGCAAATAATCCAAGAAGCCAGACTTTATGAAGAAAAACACAGCATCATGATTGGAGGAAGACTCATTAACAACCTATGTTAAGCAGATGACACAATTCTGTTCACTGAGAGTGAAGAGAATTTGAAATATTTACTGATGAAGATCAAAGAACATAGCCTTCCCTATGGATTGTGCCCCAACATCAACAAAACAAAACTTATAACTGAGTCAGTAAACAATTTCATGATAAATGGAGAAAAGATAGAGATTGTCTAAGATTTTGCTTTACTTGCTTCTACAATCAACACCTGTGGAAGCAGCAGTGAAGAAACCAAAAGATGCATTGCATTGGGAAATGCTATTACAAAAGACCTCTTTAAGGTGGTGAAAAGATGTCATACTGAAGATGAAAGTGTGTCTGACTCATGCCATTGTATTTTCAGTTGCCTCATATGGTTGTGAAGGCTGCACATTGAATAATGGCTACAAGAGAAAAATTGATGCTTTTGAATTATGGTGCAGTAGACTAATATTGAATACACAATGGACTGCAAAAATAACCAATAGCTCTGTCCTGGAAGAAGTACAACCAGATTGCTCCTTGGAGGCAAGGATGGTTATATTGTGTCTTATGTATTTTGGACATGTAGTTGGGAGGGACCAATCCCTGGAGAAGAATATCATGTTTGGGAGAGTGGTAGGTCAATGAAAAAATGGAAAACCCTCATCTAGATGGAGTGACACAGTGTCTGCAACAATGGGCTTACACATAAGATTCTGTGGCTGGCACAGGATTGAAGAGTGTCATGCTCTGTTGTACACAGGATCGCTATGAGTTGGACTCGACTCAAAGGCAGCTACCAACAACTTTAAGCAATTTACCTACATATATATTACCTACATATATCCTTCTTTTGAGGCAGGAAAACTGGAGCCTTTCATTTAGCACTTATGTCATGAATATGGGTGACTCCTGCCTCTCATGGAGGTGAAAATTTATTCTGGGCGTGTTACTGAAATGATCTCACTTTCACGTAGAAAACCCCCATACAACTAAAATAATATATGAATATCCATATGTTTGTATATAAACACACAACACAAATAGCTATACAGTATATCTGTGGTATTAAAATTTCATGATTTAGCAACTCCACTCTTAGATATATATCCCAAATACTTAGAAGCAGGGATGCTAACAAATATTTGTATGCCAACATTGATAATAGCCAAAAGGTTAGAATAACTAAAATATCCATCAACAGACTAAATGAATGAACAAAATTCATACAATATGCAGTGGAATGTTATTCAGACATAAAGAATGAAATTTTGCTACATGCTACTACTATGGGATGAACATTGGAAACATTATACTAAGTGGAATAAGCCAGACCTGGGATAAATGTTGCATGATTTCCCTTACACGAGGAACCTAGAATAGGCAAATTCAGAGAGAGGCTACCAGGTATGATGGTTGGAATCTGAAATGTCCCCCAGAAGCTCATGTGTTAAAGGCTTGGTCCCCAAAGCAGCAGTCCTCAGAGGTGCCCCTGGGAGGTGACTGGATTCTGAGGGCTCTGATGTCACCAATGGATTAGTCCCCTGGTGGATTTGTAACTTCATGGGCTTTCAGCAGGTGGTGGAAATTTTAGGAGATGGGGTCTAATTGGAGGAAGTAGGCCATTAGCAGGAGGGTGCTTGAAGGTTCTGTTTTGTCCCTGGTCCCTTCCCCGTCCCTCTTCTTCCCAGCCACGATGAAGTGAACAGTCTTCCTCCACCATGTGCTCCGCCAACAACAGACCGCTTTACCATAGGTCCAAAGCCACCAGGCCAAGCGACCATGGAGCCAAACTTCTGAAACCATAACCCAAGTAATCCTTTTCTCTTCATAAGTTGATACCTTAGGCATTTTCCCACAGCACGGGACTGAGGGGAGGGGAGGACAGGGAGTTTACACTGGGGATGATGAAAGTGTTGTGAGTATAGATAGTGGTGATGCTTGCAGAAGATCACAAATATATTTAATGATACTTCATTGTACATCTGCACAGGTAAACTGATAGGTATTAAGTACATTTTATCACAATAGAAATTTTCATGGGAGTGGAGGTTAGGAAAAGAATGTCTGCAAAGCTTCCCTGGTTGGGAAGGACTGTAATGGAAGATCCTGAGTGAAGACGCATGTACTGGGTTCATCTGGGTCAGCTTGAATAACCCTCCAAGAGCAAAGACTTTTTGTCATAAAGGAGGCCATGTTAGTAAAAAAAAAAGTCTAAAAGCTGAATAATTTGGGAAAACCATAGAAATTAAATTGGTATCACTATACTATGGGATTTGGATACATCCCCTTCTGTTTGTTTATAAAACACAGGCAGTTTGATATTTCTAACCTAGTCTTAACTAAGGTAAGGAGGTGTTGTGTGCCCCTGCAAGTAGCTTATTAATTTCCATGGAGATTCTGTTCAATGTCCCTTAGGTTTAATACCATAACACTGTAAATGATTTTTGCAAATCAATTTATAAAATTATGATCTGACTCACTGTAAAACTGTTTACTCAACTAGGCAAACTGGGAACAATTCAAATTATAAATGCTAATTATATATCTTTGATGCCAGGCCTGCGGTCACTCCAAAGACATTGTTTGCAATGTACTTTTGATCGACACAGAGTCATCCTATAATGCCAAATAGATATACAACCACCGCCACCACATCTTATGTCTCTTGAGATGACTCCTAAGTTTGTATCTCCAGCCTGGATCTCTCCTGGAACTTCAGAGTTCCACATCCAATTACCCACTACTCATCCACACCCCCTTGGATGTCTAATGACATTTCCAACTTCAAGTTTCTGTGCCGGCTCATTCTCACGCAGTTATTCTGAGTATGGTGCTTTAGTAGGACTCGCAATCTCCTTTACCTTATGTAACTCCCCAATAAGGTACACTCACCCCCACTGCACAGGTAAAGAAACTGAGACCAGAGTAAAGAACTTGCCTAAAAAACTGGCAAAGCCAGGAAAGAAATGTATAATTGACTTGCTTTTTGCTTTGTTGACTTGCTTCCCTTAATGTTGTATTTGATATTGTCTCCAAAATAGAAGTGAGCACCTCTCTTTCTCTCTCTCCCTCTGTCTCCCTCCCTCTTTCTTTCTTTCTTTTCTTTCTCTTTTTCTCTTTCTTCTTTGTCCCTCCTCCTCCCTCCCTTCCTTCTTTCTTTCCTTCCTTCCTTATTCCTTTTCTCTTCTTTTTCTTTTTTTTTTCTTTTTGCTTTTCTTTTTCTTTCTGTGGCTTTCCTGACTTAGTAGGTCATCAAACCACCCCAGGTACTAAAGTCCTGCTATTTGGGGTTTCACCTGGATTAGTGTGAATGATGTATCCACTTGTTCTAACAGGCTGTGCTTTCATCATTCGTTTCCTTGATATTATCAGGGCTCAATTCCCTGCACAAAGATGACTCATGGCCTTGCTCATCTGTTGGTGAAGAGTTCTTAGTTCTTGGTTGACTTTCAATTTCTGCCTCATTCTAAAGCCTTCTTGTCTTGGTGCCCAAATAGTTATGCTAAAGGTAATGGTGCTGATTTTAATTTTAGCCTGAGAAATCAATAACCATGGTGTGTATGTACGTGTGTGTGCATGTGTGCATCCGTACATATGCACATATTAGTACCATATAACTTTTGGACTACCTATTTTACTAAATGTACCTCCAATTCCATTCAGGTTAATGTGTAATTTAAAAAATAACACTTATCCATGCCTCCCACCTGAGAACGTTGCTAACAGGGATCCAGAAGCAAAGGAGTGTGAGATAATTCCCACGCTTGTATGCAGCTTAGTGAGGGATCCAGGTATTACAGAAGCACTACAAGGATAGCGAGAATGAAGACAGGGTCAATATAGAGAAACCATGGACGCACAGGGATTCATCTCTGCTTTAAAAAAATCTACTTACTGCTAGTCTTCTTTTCTCTTGTATATTCAACTTTCTTCCAAACCATTTTGTCATAGCTGATAAATATGTTCAAATGCTTTCATTAAAATGCAGCCAAAAGATCTCCATCAACATCAGAAACATCACTCTATGTCTCTCCTTCTCTCCAAAGGCAAACTTCTCCAAAGGTGGTCCACATCTACTGACTCCATATCATTGCTTTGTGCTCACTGCCACCTACAACACTCTGGCTTTTCTTCTTGATGGTCCACCAAAGCATATTGGCTTCTTTGATACCAGTTTCTCTTTGTTTTCTTCCTACTATGCTGGCTGTTTTTCCTGGTTCTCTTTGTAAGTTCACCCTTTGTAAGTTCACCTTTTTAAGTTCACCCTTCTCTTTGTTTTCTTCCTACTATGTTGGCTGTTTTTCCTGGCTCTTTGTAAGTTCACTATCCTATCATTAAATATATACTTTCCTCAAAGTTTAGTTCCTAACTCTTCTTTTCATATTACACAATCTCAGTCAATAAGCTCATTCATGGTCACTGTCACTACTTCATATCTACATATATGGATATTTCACAAGTTTACATACCAACACAGATTTCTTCTCTGTTCTAGGAAAGGATCAAATGATCCTCAAAGCATCTCATTTTTCACATGGTAGAAATACCTTGGATTCAACATATCTAAAGCCAAAGTCATGTTTTCTCCCTAAACTTCCTGTACTCCTTATCTCTCAGAATGGTACTACTGTCCATTTGAGTTTTGCAACTAAAACATCTGAAAGTCACCCATGACATTTCCTTCTTTTTAATCTAGTGTAGTCGATCCATTTCCCTATCTGATCAAGGTTACCTCACAAATCTCTCCAACACATTGATTTTTTTCCATCTCCATCACCAGCATCTCAATTTATATGACTATCATCTCTGTCTAGAGGACTGCAATAGTTTCTCATTTGTCTCTACATCTATTTTTGCCCTCTTTCAATTCATCACCACAGTTGCCACAGTGATCTTTCCAAACCAGAAATCTGAACACATTACATTCCTTATTTCCTTGCTTCCAACATGTCAATGGCCTCTCTTTGCTTTTTTTTTTTTTTTGATCAAAAGACAGCATATCTAGAATGCCCTTTTTACAATGGCCTCCACCTGTCTGTGTGGCCCCATCTCATTCCTCACTCTTGCTCTTCCTTGCATTCAGTTATACTGGCTTTCATTTGGTTCCTTGATTGTACCATGTCTTCTGCTATGGGGACGTTCCCATTTTTCTCTTTCTGCTTATGCTGATAGTTACCTGCCCCTTGGACTAGTTAAGCTATATTTATATAATTTAGCTCAATTATTATAATTGACCTCTCATCACTTTACTCAGGAAAGTTTTCCCTGATCCACCAGATTAGGTCAGATTTTATAAGCTCTTATGGAACCATGAGTCTTTTTTGTTTACAAAGCTCTTTTATTAATACTTAAGTTTGAATGATAGCTTTATTTGCAGCAGAGTACAAATTCTATGAGGTGAGGGACTGTGGCTATTTTATTTTTCTTTGTACCCTTAGCACTCACCAAAATGCCTGTCATATATTAGGAGAAGCAATCAATAAAGAGAAGCATTTAAGGTGTCATAGGAAGATAAGGAAGAATTAGCTGAGTAAAGGTGGCAGGAAAGAATTTTCTAGTTAGAAAGAATAGCATGTCCAAAGACCTGAGAACAAAACAAAACTCCCAGATGTTTAAGAAGAAGCCGTTTTTATTGAAATTCAGGGAGAGAAGGCAGGAGGGGCAATACCAAACTGCGGGTGGCTTTTTAAGACATGTTAAGAATTGCAGATTCTGTCCTCATGTGGACAATAGGAAGTCTATGAAGTATATTACAGAAGTTGAAATAAATCAGATTGACCTGATACTATGTCAGAAATGGTGGCAGCCAGGATAAGAATGGTAGCATTGGGAATGAAAATTAGTGGATAGTGTTAAGAGATTCACCCACAAGTGTCTATTAAACTATAGGTCATATGTAGTGACATGCTGGAGATGGTCATTAAGAGCTATTTGTTAAATCTTTAGGAAGTTTGTAAGTAGGTTAGTTGGTAGATTGGATTCAATATGGTGGGACTATTTATACCAAGGACAAGGGAATGTACTACACATCAGTGTTCCCTCCCCTATCCCTCAAAGTACTGATTGTGAAATATTTGCCCGTAACTACTGGTTACTAGTACTTAAAAAAACAGGAAGAGAACAGAATAGAAAATATCAGAGGGATTTTGCATGTGATGATGATCAAATTGTTTTATAAAACTTGTTTCAGTCACATGGTAACGTGTGTGAATGCACACATGCACACGCAGGCCCCCTGGATCATGACACAAGAGGTGTTTCTTTAAGGCACAGTTAAAAAAACTGAGAAGTGCTGATTAGGAAACAGAGAACTTGGTGATTGATTGGACTTAGGCAGTGAGGGCACTGAGATGAGTTAAAGATTAATCACAGATTCCTGGCTCCATGAGCTGGGTGGAGAGGGCTGCCACTTCCTGAGAGAGGGAATGCTGGGAGGGGGCTGGCTTCCGGCAATGAGGAATTCTGCTTGGACATGTTGAGTTTCAGGTGTCTGTATGATATCCAAGTGGAGCTGTCCTGCAGGCTGTTAGTTATATGGATGTGGACTACAGAGAAAAGCCTGATGATGCAATGCAGATACCAAGTTCACTGGTACAACAAAAAAAAAAAAAAAAAAAAAAAAAAAAAAAAAAAAGAGATAGTGAAAGGCATTGAAACAGACTGAGATCACCCCGGTAAAGATATGGAGCATGAAGAAAGTGGACCCAATCAAAGAGCCCTGCAAATGGTTAAGACTTAAGGAATAGGTCAAGGGAAGTGCCACTAAAAATGGAGACCAAGAAATGTGGGCCAGTGACATGGATGCAAGACAAAAAAGTGTGGTTTCTTGAAGCCAGAGAACAAGTGGCTCAGAGGTAGACAATTACCTATTAGTACAGAAATATTAAGAATTATTAAAAGCAAGAAAAATTTCAGATTTCAAATGGTATGTATATCATTCAAATATACTTTGGATGTTGACTGGGTATAAATGATAAACAGTAAGCCAGGAAAAAAAAATAGACCTTGTCAAATTCAGTTACTCATTTTGCCTCATGGGCAACTTTTTCATCTATCACAGAAATCATGAGCTGCCTTAGTCACACAAAGCCCTGAGGAGCTGTAGTGAGGTTCACATACCACCCCTTCCTTTTCTGGCTCTGTTGCCCTTATTTATCTGGGATGGACACAAGTAGCTATTGTACCACCGAGAATCTTTCAGGTTTTAAGATTATTTTAAAGAGGATGAGAAAATTGTGTTATTATTCACATTTAGGTAAGGAGTTAGGTTGTTTTGTAGTTAAGTTAACAGCTCATAAGACATATAGGGCACAGATTCGTATTCAATAATAGCTAACAGCTAGCTACACTGAAGGCCTAGAGACAAGCACTGGGCTAAATGCTTTGTGAAGGTATTTTATGAATGAGGACACTCAGGCCTAGAGAGGTTGGGCAGTGGAGAAATGGCGATGCACAGCTCAGCCTGTATAACAGGCTCCTCCACGGGTCTGAAGGCTAGACTGTGATGGATGAGAACAACGTCCTGGGAAGCTTTCAATGTGCTAAGAACCAAAAAAATGATCTAAGTATGAAATCTCTCTATAAAGGTTTTCTTTTTTTTTCCCTACTAACTTAAGATCATTATAGAAAATGTGTGAGATGCAGAAATGTTGCAAGATGCAAGATAAATCACTCTTAAAAGTTTTAACACAAGATTAAATGTCTTATAAAACTCAGGGAGCAGATTTTATAACTTCCCCTGAGGAAAGGGGAAACCAATAAACTAGTAAACACTTCCTTCAGAAAAAGCAATGACTTACCTCTTAAGAAACAATCACATCATGTGTGCATCTAACCTCCTGGAATTTACTCTACTGCTTGGCAGGCAATAAGCGCAGGTTGGTGGGGGGGAGATGGAGGAGGTGCATCAACTTCTCACCCAGCGGGTCACATGCACCCCTAGTGCACCCTGTTGTATTTTGGGGACTCTGGAATTCTTCTGGAGTTTTCTGGAGTTTATGAACTCAATCACTTATTCAACGAACATTTATTTCTCCCTGCACCCTCTCTTGTGCTAGGCATTGAACTCAGGGCCTCAGGCATGCTATGGAAGTGCTCTGCCACTGAGCCCCAGCCCCAGCACTAATAAACACTTCTTGAGCCACTCTGGGTCAGGTGGGGCAAGCAGTGGGGTAGAGGCAAAGGTGTAGCTTTGAGACCATGGTGTGGTGTGATTGCCAAGACTCCTACTGAATAGGCTGTAGGTCCTAGGGATGAAGACAAGGGACATTTGTTTAGACAGAAAGAGGTTTCAAAAGTTTCTCCTAAGTGAAGTATAGGCTAATGCTGGAAACTACTGCATCAATTCATAGGCAAATACCAAGCAGACAGAGATCCAGTCTGGAGCAGTGTGGAAATTATTCTCTAGCTCAGTTACAGATATAATTCCAGAAGTCCATTTTTCATATAGGCCTGCAGCCATACCACCCTGGCATCCAATCTCATCTGATCTTGGAAGCTAAGCAGTGTCGGATCTGGTTAGTACTTAGATGGGAGATGGCCTGGGAACACCAGTTGCTGTAGGCTTTAGAGAAGGACTTGACAGCCCACTCCTGAAACAATCAGCCATTGAAAACTCTTTGAACAGCAGAGAAGCCCTGGCAATCGTGCCAGGCATGGCTCAGTGTCAGGGTGGGTTTCATCTGTTATACTTAGTGTTGCTGAGTCAGACTTGACTCGATGGCACCTAACAACAATTTTTTTTTCATATACTGTGGGATTTATTTATTTATTTATTTATTTATTTATTTAATTTGTGGTACTAGAGGGTTGACTCAAGACTTCATGCATGCTAAAGTACTCTATTACTGAGCTGTACCCCTAGCCCCCTCCCTTATTTTGAGACAGGTACTCCTAAGTTATGTGGGCTGCATCTGGTCTCAAATTTATAATCCTACTGCCTCAGCCCCATAAGTCTCTGGGATTACAAGCCTGGGCCCACCAAGGCCAGCTACTGTGGGTTTTAACATAGTATTATTCAAGATAATATTTTAAGATTTAATCATAACTTAATACTCATTAAAGATGCCCTGATTTTTTCAATGGAGCTGGCCCAGCAGTCTCTGAAAGGCAGCTACACACTGGGTAGTTTGTAGGTAGCTACAAACTGGGTACCCAGTTTGTGCGATGTGCAGTCACAGGGGGTGCTGTACTCAGAAGAGTCACACAGTTCATTTTATGATCTGTTATCACCATATTGCAATTTTTTTTGAGGTACTGTGGGGTTGAACCCAGGGCCTTGCATTGACATGCTTTGTAATTGCTGTACTATTGAGCTGCACCTCCAACCCATTTGTTTTACTTTTTCTTTTGAGGCAGGGTCTTGCTAAATTACACAGGCTACCTCTAGTCTTAAACTTGGGATCCTCCTGCTTCCGCCTCCCGAGTTGCTGGGATTACAGGCATAAACCACTGCACCCTGCTACCATTTTGCAATTCTTAAATTTTGAACAAAGGGCCCCAAGTTCTTATTTTGCACTGGACCCCAGAAATCACATAGCTAGTCCTGTCTATGTATCTATGCCATCTCTAGTTTGGATCAACTTCTAGTTTCTTCGCATATTTCTTAGGTCACGTCAGATATTATATAACTTCTTTGAGTCTCAGTTTCCTCTTAAGTAAAGTGGTATAAACAATACTGCATACCTTAGAGATGTAATTATCTGATAATATAAAGCTTTTAGCAAGTTAGGACAATTAAGGTTAGATTCTAATAAGATACCAAAACAAATGAACCAAACAGAAAAACCTTTCCACTTATTCTTATGCAGAAGTATATAACATCTTCCTGCATTTCTCACACCCAAGAATGTTTTCAAGGTTACAAGTTCCTCCACCCATCCTTGGGGAAAGGAGCAAATTGTGCATGCCTCCTGGAATGGGAATGAATTCCTGTAATGAGGTAATAAGGGAATGTATTTTCTTCCTGATTCTAAATCACAAATATCAGGGTGATTTATCCATGAGGGCAGGCCAATAATCGACTTCAGAATATTTTCCTCCAACACATCTCCTTGGCGCATGTCTAAGCTGGTTGCAAATGATTTGTTTCCACTGAGTCCCAGGCTCTACAGTACCTGGTTTTATGGTTATATTTTCCTGGAGAGAATTCAA